>VYZM01000169.1:340915-417254 GCA_013398915.1 Dromas ardeola | reverse complement strand
CGCGAGCCCAGGAGCGCGCCGGCGGCTGTTGGCGGTTGGCCGTTGGCCGTTGGCGGGCGGCGGTTCGCGCCGTTCCCTGTGATGGCCGCTCGTCCGAAAGCAGTGGGTTAGTGGGTTGGCGGTCACTGTAGTCGGCTGGCGGGTGTGGCGACTGCCTGCTCTGGGAGGGGGGACGTTATCCAGGCTGTCCCCGCCGGCAGATGGTGAATTCCGGTCCTGTCAGAGCCCGAAGGTTTGTGTCAAATAAGGGAAGCGAACCACGAGACCTGTATGAGAGTTTTCAGTGAATTTTAACGTTTTTGTGGCGTACCTCAACGTCAAAAAAAAAAATTCCTTTGGAAGCAAGTGTCTGTAATAAATAGGGGGAAACTGCAGAAACTGGTGAGGTCTTTTTCGTTCTCCGTTTTCCTCCTTTCTACCCAGTTCTGTTGATCGGGGTATTTAATGTTTGAACTGCTTGCATCTACGTTTTGACCTCCCTTGATCAGAAAAGAAAAGGACTGAACATTTGGTTGTCTTCTTGGCCTTTGATAAACATTCTAATTTTTCAGTCTAATTCGGTCAATACAGTACAAATATTGGAACTGAAGAAAAATCTAAGTGACAGGCTCTTCCTTGGGTGCAACATCGGTCCTCACACCGGTCCTAGAAACGGGTTCAAGAAGCATCGGTCCTAGAAACAACGTTCACAGATCCATCCTTGTGCATACGGATCATTCAGGTCTTGTGATGAGGAATGCGAATGTGTTTTTTTCACTGTACAATAAATTCACATTTTTCAAATAACTGCTAAAAAGGAAGTATTTTATACCAATGCGCACTCAGCATCGTAGATTTGCAAAGCATCAGCTGGTGTTCCAAGATCCCTTACCATATCCTCCTTCCCTCTGAGCAATCTCCCCTGCACTCCCCAGCCTCTTGTCTACCCTGGCTCTCAGTGATGCAGCCTCATCAAATTCATGCAGTGCGCAGGGAGAATCTAACCGCATGTATTTTACTTTTGCAAAAATTGTGATCTCCTAGTTAATGCTATGAGTATCAAGTACTTCTAGTAAATAAATGATAAAAAAATTTCAGCTTTCCTTACAGTGTTTTCCTTCATCCAAAATGTTAACTTATTTTTCAACAGCTTACTTATGTTGGATGACCCGTTTAAGCTTCATACAAACTTTCAAAAAGACAGGAAAAACTACACTAGAGCAAACTGATTATTTTTTTTAAAAAAAAAAGGATTCCTTGACTACAGTTTGGATTTGTGTTGATAAAATGATAAATGTTAGACAGAACCACAGTGGCTATGCCTATGCAGTTGCACCTGGAGGGCTCCTGTAAAGAAACCTGTGTGTACGGCGTGACAAGAGCCCCAGTACATCTCAAAAGATAGCTCTAGACAATGCCCAAATCACTAAGCAATGCACATATTAGAACAATTTAAGATACTACTCTTTCAGATAATTGCATATATACACACAGGTAAACACCTATATATATATATGCACATGTATATATTTGGCGATTGTTACTATAATTAATGTCCTTTTAATAGAATACTTTTTGTTTGCACAGATCAGGTAGAATGTGGTACTGGCTCTCTAGTTATGTTGCTGCCTTTTACATTTGGGCTTACTGTAGTCAGCGGTTGTCTTCCTGCTCCTTATTCTTCATTTCCTCAATGCTGCGAGTTACTGTCAGCATTTGTAATTTAAGGGCTGCTACCGGTATTTGATATTTTCATTGATTTGTTTTCACTAATTATTTAGTCGCTTATAAACCTCATTTCTGTAGTTGCAAACTACCCTGAGATGAATTCTTAAAACACTTAAAAGACTGCCTAAAACAGGGCAAGTATCATGGTGCAGCGATGTTCAAGCAGAGATTACAGATTCCGTTGCCAATTTTTTATATCCTGTTGAGAATCTGCCCCAGGCATGCAGTCTAAGAATAGCAAAGGAAATGTATGATTAGACTTCGGGACTGTTCCTGTGCAAATAAATTCATACACATTCATTTGTCTACTATAAACCATATAATAATAGTAATTTGTTAATTATATATGTTAACCCAATACACATTCTTCAGTTGGACTTCATTAATGTGTTACGAGACAAGGGGGAAAAAAGCATTTGTAAGCAGTTGTAATTTAAACTCAGCTTATTTATCAGATGACAAGACTAAAAAAATAAATTGTAAACAGTGTGGCCTTGAATGGGGGTCCATTGTCTGCAGTGACCTGCAGACGTGCCCATGGCTTTGTGCGTTCTGCCTTCCGCATGTGCTGAACTGAAGTGACAAAGTCCTGCCCGCGCAGGGCCTGGTGCAGCACCACGAAGCGTGTGCATACACCCGCTCAAACCGCCAGTGGTTCCTAAGAGGGTCTTTCGTGGACTGCAATGATTTCCGACAGCTGCTTTTCCAGTGTGACACACCCATACGGGAAGCTGCGTCAAGGAGAACAAGACTCCCTGTGTTTATTGTTTTGCCAAGGGTCTGGAAATGCAGCAGGTGATGTACACGTGCCTATGTCTCCAATGGGGCAGGTGTGCAAGGACGGGTGAGAAATGGCCAGACCACCTCTTTCTGTAACCTCGCACCCTGTCCCCAGCAGCCTCACAAGCTCTAATTGCATGGGCTAATTAAGGGAGAGATGGAGAAGAGTACTGCTTTCTGCAAATGTAGGCTGGAGAATTATTCTTGCAATCAAATAATTACTTACTGTGTCGCTGGATTTCTTTATTAGTATGCATTATGCCAAATAATTGCTTTCAGGCTTTTGTTTTAAATGGAAGCATACATACTAGGGATATTTAATGACTGTTACATTACTTTCCATCTAGAAATACAAAAATAAACAAATCAACTTTAATTAATTTTCAATCTGTTATTCATGTACAAGCATTCGGTGTGTATTTTTTGACATTGAAAAGTAATACTTCCAGCCATAGCAGTACAAGTAATATTAACCAATCATACTTGAAAAGATTGGATTTTAATTATTTTATGATACATGCTCTCACATTAAGTAATATAAATAGTAATTTGCAGTGTAGGGACTGTGAATGTTGGCAAGCCATTTGAAGAAATTCTTCTGAAAACAGGTCATCTGGAGAGAACATAAATACTGTCGAAAGGTATCACAGGCTTTTTACCACATTAAAACACCTCCGACCAGCTCTGCTGCAACTATTAAAAAAAAAAAAAGGCTATTAAGTTCTTTCTGAAACCTCAGCATTATACATTAGTATCTTCATATTTAACCAGTACAGAGATCTATTTAGGAAGTGAGCAAACAGAAGAGATCATATTAAATAATTAAGACCTAAAACCATCAGAAAACAAAACATTCTCAGTTGCAATCTTCACATTGCAACACTGTGCAAAAAAATGGCTTATATACCCCGGAGTGTTTCAGATGAAAACATGTCGCTATCTTGTGATAGATGAGATTTAATTAATCAATAATTTATATGTACTACAGAGCAGAATTAGTGTAAAGTGTGCTCTGAGGCCCATTTCTGTAAGCAAAGTAGAGACAAAGCAGGCAGTGAACTGCCTGCTCATTTAGCACACTCGCCTGAGATCTGTAAATATACGAATAGATATTTATTAGCATCATAGAAGGAACTCTTCCAACAAAAGATGACTGTTACGGGTAGTGTTGAGGTCTTACGGGTAGTGTTGAGGTCGTACGTGGAACTACTTCTGCAGAACATTTTCCTTCAGGGAAATAACTGCAGAATGACAGAGACTGGAGAGAAAACGAGAAGGCATATGGAACATGGAAAGAAAACCAACTCACAATTATTTAGCCACAGCGCTGAATAACAATTGAGAAGCAAAGTGGAAGCGAACACCAGGGAATACTGCAGTAGGAGGCGGCTGATTGGGATGACAATAGTCCTTACTATACCAGAGAAACCTGGGTTGTGTAGTAGGTGTTACAGCATCTGAAAAGATACTTCTAAAGAAGGAGCATGACACTGCCATGGGTAACTGACCGTATCTTCTGTGCTGGTGGAATGTGGTGTAGCTCCACCAAAGGAGAGTGAAATGAACTGATTTTCCTCATCTAAGGACCAGGCTCACTGGTTTGTGAGATATGGGCTTTCACAGCCCATGGTATACAATAAATATATTTCAGTTCTTTTGCCGGTGATCGCTTTGCCTCTATGGCTTGAGTACTAGAGACGACAGATTTTCATCTCTGTTCTACAGTTTACTTGATGCAAATGGTAGCAGTTCCAGTAAAGGATGGAGAGTGACAATGAAAATAGGCTCAAGCTGTACTGGGTACCTAATGCAGATAAAATGCCTGTAACATCGACATCCTTTATACAACACCCACTGAATGAATAAGAGGAAGTTTTGCATTAGCTGTGGAGACGTGAACTCAGTAAAATAGTGATACATGGTTTAGCCAGTAATTTTGGTTTATATCATGAAGTTTGATACATATTTAAATATAAAAGTAATCTGTGCTTAAATTCAAAGATGACTTCTTGGCGTTCCTTCATGATATAGTCTGTTCTGTATACAGATGGCATTGCAGATTAGCAACACATGATATGTTTTTTCTTTAGAAAGTACTTCTTTTATGACACGCTGCACTTTATTCAACATGCCTACACATTGCTTATATTCCTAGATGTTGCTTTAGTGTTACTAAGGTTTAACAAGGAAGCCTATAGAGTAATATGAAACATTCTGGACAATGTGAAACAATATGAAATGTATTACACTGATAGAATAAAGGATGATGAAAAACATCTTAATGGTGTTTACTATTTGCACGAAGGCAGTTTATACAATTTTACAAGTCCCTTGATTAAATTTGTACTTCCTACAAATACAGTTTTTTCAATATGCTGTAGCAGTTTAAATTTCACCTTTATGAAAATGGAAAAGCACCTAAAGTTTTGAAAGAATCTTAATTTAAACTGTCCTTTATTTCTACTGTGCATATTATTTAGAAATATGTAACAATAACTTAAGTGTGCCTATATGGATAGACCTTTGTGCTGGAAATGAAATAATTGTAGTTGGTATATAATTAAGACTTTTTTATCCAAAGATTATGACCTCTTTTAGAATGTCATTAGGAATTACTATATTTATTTTACAGATAGGAAAATGTGAGGCAAATGTGCACTGGCCCCCGGTCAGTCACAAGAAGTCACCAAGAGCTGGAAAAGAACACAAGTCCACCGACCTATAACCTGGCATCCTATTCTGTGGACCGTGTTTTTCCCCTAGTCTGAGAGAAATTCAGTTCCCAGTGATCAGGCAACCATAATCCCTGGTTTGCAGCATGGGAAGGGCACTAGGAACAAATTCTTCTCAATTAAACTATTAATAGAGAGGGAAGGGATGAGGAGGTAAATGCATTCACACACTTAGCATTAGACACTTAAATGCCCAGGCTAGGAACTTGCACGCCTCCTGTAGTTAACTGACTTTCTCCTGACTGTATACAGAGCCTGAAGAGCTACTTCCTAAGTTAGTCTCCCAAGTCAGGTACCAAAAGCTATAAGGAAGAACAGCTTCCAAAGAGTTTACACAATTTAATTTTACCTCTTACATTGCTCCTGTATTCAGGCTAAACATTAATTTAAGCTTAAGAATGTTTTGATGTGTAAATAATCTGCTGTAAGAGACACCACTTCTCTCTTCAGCAAGGCTATGAAAGGCTGGTGTGACTTCCATTGGCATCTCCTGACTTTCTCATGTTAATCATCCATGAAGTTCAAACACCATTCAAAAAAGGGATCAGCATCTTTTTGCAGCAGCTTTGAACTTTCTTTATTCAAAAGGGCAGCTAGAACTATAATTAGGTACAGCTAGTCTTCATTATTTAGCTCATTTATTATTTATGTCTTCCTCCCACAGTGCCTGTGAACCTCACATCTTGTGCTGGCAGAGATGGGAGCCAGAATGTTGCTCTGCTTCCTTTCACAAGCTCCAAGTAACACAGCTGTCCCTGTGGCATGGCCCTTGATCCATTACCTGGGCTTCAGGGCGCTGACCAAATGCAACCAGAGGTGTTGCAGCCTCTCGCATCCCAAGCAAAAAATTTACCAATGTACTCTCTCCACCTTTCAGGCAGGCAATTAGAGATGAAACCCCGCTGTACACAGTTACCATCCTCACTGCAGTGAGGCAATTTTTTTTTTTTTTGACATTTCGTGAGTTATTGTATTACCAAGTTCTGCAGGTCTTGTAGGCGGTGGGAGAAGAGGTAACTGTAATTTTCAGTGGAGATAGATGCAGGAAGGACATCATGGGATGGAGTTTTAGGCTGTTTTCTTTTAAGCTCCTGATGGTCAGTGTGTTACTATCTTTTTGCGGAGATCGTGCGTGACCAGAATGGTGACAGCTTTAGTAACAAGTTGCATTGCCTTGTCATACTCGTTCTAAGAAGAAGTTTCCTCTTTTCTGCATTATGCAGCTTTCATCTTTCTGGGATGCCTTCCTCCCCGAATCCTTATCTGTGAAGGACTAGCAGATGGAGAGGCGAGAACTTGAGAACAGCCTGGTGGGTATTGAGTGGGTGAGGTTAAAGTGGAATACAGTAGAATTGCTAAAGTAGATTTGAAATTTCTGCAGAGCTTTTTTCTTTCTTTCTTTCTTTTTTTTTTTCATTCTAAGGAGAATAAATAAAGGTTTAGACGAAAAGTTGTTTTAGAATGAGGGCAGTGCAGAAAAGGAAAACCAGTGACCTACTTAAAAAGAAATTAAAATGCATTAAACCTCTTGGGGTTGAGGTTGCAAAAAAAAGTAGTAACAAAAAAAGTAACACAATGAATGTGTGCATGAAAGGAGACAACATCTTCATTTCTTCCCTAGAGGCAACAAAATTCTAGCAGGAATGAAATTGACTTCTGGTCAAATTACTGTTATGCAGTTGTTATTATTATGCAGTTTAAAGGGATATTTTTACTTTGCCTAGTAAGACTTTTAGGGCACTGACTTTCTAATGTGTTAGTATCTTTGAAAACAAATGCTTCTCACCCTGTCAGGTATCCTAGGGCACAAATAAGTTTCTGCCATCCTTGTCTATTATCCTGTTTATTGTAACAGTTATACTGTATTTCAGTAATTTTTTTTTTTTTTACCTCCCCCTTCCCCCCTTGCCCTCCCCCCCCGACTATTACATAGGCACAATCCTGGATGACCAGAAGCTGTTTTGGTTTTTTTTTTCTTTAATCTTTGATCTCTTCACCTTGGATGGTCCTTCCAGAACTTAATCCTTCTGTTGGCATAGCTCTCGCTATCACCAGGTCATATCAGCCTTTCCCTTGCATCAAAGTGGGTCCCCAGAGAAGGAGTCTGTTTTACCTAATGTAAATCAAAACATGCAGACCTAGTCAGAGCTACCTCCACAGCTCTGTGGGTAATAATTATAAGCACAGGAATTACATTTGTCTTACATCTAAAGCTTTGGGAGTAATTAAGTCTGTTGGGAACAGACAGGTTGATTTGATACCTTTGTGGATTATTAGGATCCAGCTGTTCCACACTTTGATACCTGTGGTGAAACAAATTGCTGCTAAGTTGACAGGAGCATCCTGGTGCACAGGTCCTTCTTACAAAAGGAGAGAGAACCTCCCACGGCTGTGTCCCCTGCACACTCACACCTTTCCAGGACCCAGCACCAAGCCTGGGTGCCAACAGCGTGACTGCACCAGAGTCTGGGCCAGTCTTTCACCACCAAAGCTGAAACAATGATTCATAATCGCCGCACTGGAACAGGAGACAGAGGAGGTGTTTACCAGACCCAAAAACATATATGCCCTTACTCATATGTAACTTGCTATTCCTGCCACCATAGACTCTGAGGTTTCAAATTTCTCATTTGTTTTCATCTTCTGGCCATATTCCTAAGGACGTAGTTTCATCCTTTTTTAGTTCCTGATGCCCACTCATCACATTATCTCTAATCATCTTCAGTCTTCTCCTCACTCCTCTTCGGTTTATCCTGTTCACAGATCCAGGGATGATTTAACCTCTCCCATCTTAATCAAAATAGTGCCCTTGAACTCACCTGCCTTTCCTGTTTATTGCCTCATCATCCTTTCTCTTTTCATCTCTCAGCATACATAACAGTTTACAATTGCTATCTGTGGTTTCATCAAAAAACCCACTTTAATTTAGCTTCTGCCTTTGTACTTTGCTGACAGCTAAGTCTATTATTTATTTCAGTAACTGTCACATTCTTTTCTCTCTCCTGAGTAAATGTCCTAGTGATTTCAATCTTTCCCTATTCATATCCACAGCCATTCAGAACATTACTGCAAATACTGTTTCCCCAAATTTGTTGAAAGTTCTGACTTTTCTTTATTGTCCAAAAGCTTGTTTTCACTTTCAAGGCCTCTCCCTCCTGATAAAGCTGCATTAGTAACATTTTTTATTTCTTTTATTCAATACTCATAATTATTTTGATTCAATTGTACCACAGCTATTTCTGTGTCAGAAACTGAGTGACAACAGGAACTACGGGACCAACAAACACACCAGGTATCATCTTGCAGCATAGACCCTGCCTGACAAAATCCATGGTCCAATCCACACTACACAGCTAGCCGACACTCCTCAAAGGTAAACAAGGGCATACATTGGCACTACTTGATCAACAGAAATGCCTGTTTCCACTGCAGGTGCTGTTGTACAGAAGAATGCTCTCTCCATCCTGGAGGTTGTCCTCATACAGAGTGACAAGAGATTGCTTGGCTTGGAATTGCCAGCTCACGTTTGGCATGAATTCAGCCATCTGGCCTGCAGGATGGTGAGCTATGCACCGAAAACAAACATGTGGGAGCTCCTGGGCAGGCCCATGTGCAGGTCTGGTGCCGTCAAGACAGTGGTTCTATGGAAAATCTCCTCTTCTATTACACTATGATGCTAATCTGCATTGCCCACTTGTTTCATGCTTTCCCTGGGCTGCCCACCGGGGAGAAATTTCTTGTATGTATGAATATCTAAAATAACCTTTCAATTCCTTGTTAAAGTTCTTCTTTGCTTTGATATCTAAAAAACCGATGACAACAGTTAAAAGTGCTGGAACTGATACTAGTCATGCTGATGAATAATGTTGTGTCGTTTCCTTGTGCTTCCCCATCTGCCCCATAAGTACTTCTGTCCTCTCCTGTTTAATGCTTTGATTTAACCTCCTGGAGACAAGGATAGGACGTAAGACAGGCTTTACTCAGAGGGACTGTTCCAGTGACAAAACTAATTCTAACATGGATCCTTGCAGAAAAAGAGCTATATTGGAAATTACTGTAAAGGCTTGAGTAGAAGAGCGATGTAAAGGAAAGGGAACCAAATCCCAGTTCCTATTGCAGATTCATTCTCTCTCACAGTTTCTCATCCATTTGTGATGTGGATGATTCTAAACTGACAAATGTAATATTTATAATCTCAAAATCTGCTCAAATCAGATGATGTTCAGCGTTTAGAATGCTGGCTTTCCTATTTTAGATTATCTAACTGTAATTGGTGTTAAATTATTCCTATTTACTCTGGAAATACAAAATGTGTTACTTTGTTCTTAATCTGGATAGACTGAAACCATCTGCTGTGGTTCACAGTTGAAGAACAAGAGATTATAAAATCTGTCTAGTATTTATATCTAGCCCTCATTAAACAAGTAATCCTTACTGCTACCAAGTTGTAAGTCAGAGAAGTGTACAACTATAATCTTACATTTAGGCACATGAATAACCCATTCTCTTTAAAAAAGAAACAACACTGAAATACACATTTATCTTTTGCTTCTACCTGATGGCGAGAAGGCAGCTTTTAGTGGCTCAGGTAGAGGGATGGAGGCTGTTCTCAGGTGACTCTAACTCCACGCTGAGTAAAAGGTGATTTGACAAAAGAAGGAAAATCATGCTGTACTCAGTTGCGGGATCAGCTAGTTTGCCTCCAGAACGACAGGAAGCAAGGGACAGGAGGGACAGTTGTGCAGTGAGAAGACCTATTTGTGAAATATATTTTGTTTGCCTTGTACCCAGATATACTACAAGCCTGCAGGAGTTAAAGCAGAAACATGAGGCATCCTGTTTGTCTTGTGCCCAGACATACCACAAGAACTGTTTGATTTAGGGTAGGAAGTGAAATATTGTGTAATATCTGTTTGCTTGGCATAGTTGCACAAAAATAGTAGAGCTAAGATAACTGTACAGTCTGCAAAAACTTGAAGGAATCAGACGGCCAGCATGCAGTCTGCAAACACACAGCACTGGACTGGAGCTGAGCGCTGAAGAGAGTAAAATCTATCTGACAAGCCAGAACAGACTGGTTCTGACCTAGGGAAAGAGGTAAAGCTTTGGACCAGACTGGTCTTGATCCACGGGAAAGTTGTATGTAAATGAATGCGACGCAGTGGAGCTTGGGGAAGGGAGAATATGCCCCCTTCCGTTGTGGCTTCCCCTGCCAGAGAGCTCTCAAACTCAGCCACCACAACCTTGGAGGCTAAGAATCGTAAAATGATGTAGCCATCAGAAGCCGCAATGCAGCATCAGTCTTACAGTATTGTGGACATAAGGCTTCATGTTTAGGTCTGTAGGCTTCATGTTTAGGTCTGTAGGCTTAATTAATACTTGATTTTTGGTTGTTAACAGACGGATTGCCTAAAAGCTGAGCATAAATAGACCCCTGCTTGAATTACTGACTGGCTCATCCTCTCAGAACTCGCCCATTATGGTGGTTCCCAGGTCCCAGCTGTGACACTTGGAGAAAAGTAGTTTCTGCTATCCAGAGCAGTTTACCAGGCTTTGCAGGGCCTGAATGGACACTCCTGCCGGGAGGAGTAACGCCACACAGAAGCTGAGGAGAGGAACAGGATATCTGTGAATCCAATGGAACAGGTCTCCTGTGCATGTAGACACTGGAGTACTTTTAATCCATGCATTAGACACTAAGTATTCTCATGGGTTTTGGATATTGAATGTTTATAGATAGAATTGTATCCTGCACTTTATCCATGCCCACTGTCTGTCATGCTCTGGCAATAAAAATACTGATTCAGTCTTGGTCTTAAATCCAGCTCAATTATACCAGAGGTGAATTTGGTCCTGACTGATTGGTAAGTAGATTTTGCTTCTGTCCTAAATAAACTAGAGAAAGAAATAAGAGCAGGAAGGCTGAATGTGTTAGAGCAGATTTGAATCCTTATTTAGCCTTTTTTCCATGATGCAAGTCTTCAGCTCGCTATCTACCCTTACGTCTCCTAGAACATATTTTGAACGATGATGCTGCACTCTTTCTGGAACTGTTTACTCAATTTATTTGTTATATTTGCACAACATTTTACAAACAAGATAGGTCAAATTTTTTCCTGTTGACATAATTCAACAGGCTTACTTAGGTTTGGCTAGAAGGAATTTGGTCCAGTTAGTTTTGTTTACAGATTCATTCAAAATTAGGAAATGCTTTTAAACTCCAGGTCTGCACCTAGCTCTCTGGCCGACCTTAGGACTGGAAAATGCCCAGGCCCATTTTTTGCTTGTGAAAAATGCCACTTATGAATAATTGTAGGAAACTTCCAGCTCCTTATCTTGAGATTTTTATTGTATTTTCTGTATAAAATCTTTCAACCATTGATCTTTAGACTGTTTTCCAAGGAAAAGTTTTTTCCCCCATCGTTTTAAGAGAGCAAGTTTCCCCATAATTACCCTGGTCTGACTTCTAGAGGATGCAATACACTAAGATCTAAACTGTTGAAAGGAGGAACCACAGACCTTCTTGATGGATTTAATCTACAGTCGATTTAAAGAGACTGAACCTTTTGCTGCCTTTAAATGTACGACATGTATTTTGTGTTGCAGAAAAGGTTTTAGCAAAAGAAGATGTTACAAGGCAGTGTTGTGACTCCCTGAGTGCCCCAGAGAGATTTAAACAGCCTAAGTTACAGGCAGAGCCCCTCAGTCACAGACACCCGCAGAACTGGGTAGGTGTAAAACAAGTATCTTAACATCTAAAGATCTTGTAGGATGATTCAAGCACAGCCCAGAATCTCACCTCGGTGCTTTATATCACTGTACTTCCCATATGTCATGATGAATATAACACTTCTTCCTCAATCTGGAAAGGCCTGAGATAATGAGTTTTATCCTCACAGTATTTTTATGCCTGGATAAACTTATGCTAGTTTGGTTCTAAAGGTCTTAGTCTTTATAGCTGAGCCTTACAGCTGCTGTAATCACCTGACTTTAGAGAAGATATAAAATACCATTTCAGCTCCTTTTATCATATACGGTGCAAATAGCACATGTAAGTCTGGTTAGGCAGCCCTCCTATCTGATTTAAAAGTGTAAAACTTCTCCCCTTGCATGTATTACTGCAGCATCATACTTGCACCCAGCAATACTCTTGGTTCAAAACAAACAAAAAAGAGATACCTTTTCAAGCAATGCATACTTAAATGTGGAATTTAGGGCCATGCAGTGCGATCAATGCCAAACCATATGCATGTTGAGAAAATGCAAATAAGACAAATACATTAAAAACCAACAAAACAAAACCAAATCAACACCAAAGGCTGTTAAGCACAAATATCACCTCTGGGCTGGGAAGTGCCTGAGCTTCAGGCTGTTAGGAACTGGAAGGATCTGCCATCAGTATTTGTTTGCCCTATTACAATGTGCCCCATGTTCTACTATTGGCCACTGCTGGACTGAAAGGATCTTCAGTGTGACCTCCTGCAGCCATTTCCATGTTCATATATCACGTTTTTCAACATACAAGTGCAGATCAGAGGCCTATGCAGATACCACATTTTAAGAGGCAAAATCATAAACACTAAGTCCCAGTGAGGATTTTTTTCAGATGTTCAGTTCACTTCAGACAACTCAAGAGGGAAACTTTTTAAAGCCTTAAGGTTAGTGTTTGTTAAAAGACTAGGTTTAAGTCCTGAAGAATGTGCATATGCTTGAAAGGTTGACATTTGTGAGTCTGCACTATCGTCTGCTAACAGATATTATTCTTCTTACAAACCTTGCCTTTCTTTGTCTCTTTATGGCGAACACTGTATTTAAAACAAGGTTTAATCGACAACTACATTAGAGCTTCTTTGCGAAGGTTTGGCTGATCAATTTAGTCTGACTTGTCATCATGAAACAAAAGGATGAAGTAAAGAGCAGGCTTTAATCTAAGAGATGAACAGTCACTGAGCAAACCGCTAATTTCTCTTAGAGGCAGTATCTTGCTTTGTCACAGCTTCTGTCTCCATCCAGTGATTCTTTTGCATTGCAACAACAGACGTACAGTGCTGCAGTTGTGAATTTTAAAGGCCAACTTGATAGAAAACATACAGCTAAAACTCAGAATATTCCGGTACTGGGATGTGTTCAGCTGTGCCAGTGGCGTCCCCTAACTCAGAATATTCCGGTACTGGGATATGCTCAGCTGTGCCAGTGGCGTCCCCTAACTCAGAATATTCCGGTACTGGGATATGCTCAGCTGTGCCAGTGGCGTCCCCTAACTCAGAATATTCCGGTACTGGGATATGCTCAGCTGTGCCAGTGGCGTCCCCTAACTCAGAATATTCCGGTACTGGGATATGCTCAGCTGTACCAGTAGCATCCCCTGACCTTTTAGACGAGCGCAGCTGGTTGCGCTGCCGACGCAAGACAGGTGGAAGCACCGCTCCACAGTCTTGTTATTTAGTGCCACCCAGTGGGCGTTTGTGTCCATTGCTCGGGTCTGGGGTTTGCTGGACAAGATGCCACATTCAGCCAAGACCTGAGCTGGTGCTTTAGCCGAAACCCATCTTCGGCATTAGTTGAAGTGGCGCTAAAGTGGGGAACGAGCACCCGTTTTACTCCGCTATGAGGTAACAACTTCTCCAACTGCTGCTGTTTCCTAAGTAAATATGAGCCTTTACGCTTCAGAGGTGTAGAGAAAGAACCAGCCCTATAGAAATACCTACAGAATCAAAACGTGCTGGGTTGATAGAGCCGACTTCAGTGATATTTGGATAGTTGCATTTTTCATGAGACGGGCAATCAGGTGCCAGGCACCACCAGGTTTGTTATATGAGCATGCAAATTTTTACCAAATAAACAGCATGAAGTACTGTCAAAGGGTCCATCAACATGAATTTGAGAAGACTACTTTACTCCCAGTAAGTGTGTGAATTATGCCCACCATCCTAAATGAATGTCACGGTATGTTTTGTGCTATTCTATTACGTATGTGCTATTTATACTATAGGAAGAAAATCCAGTTTCTATAAATTTGTAAATGTCCCAGTTAAACAACTGAGGGCTACTTATTTTAATCTGAACTATATTGAATAGAGTGTTTGGTAGCTGGTACTATGCAAAACTTCTGTTTGCATTCATTTATGATTTTCTTCAGTGATTTCTACATTTGGGTTCATCATGGCATTGGATAAACCCATTTTAAACTATTGGTAATAAAGTATTTCCACTTTAACTATGGTAGCATAAAGCCTCCAGACATGTATAGAGATATTATTTGTATGTTCTTATTAAATAAAACATGGTGGAGTAGATAATTCTGTTGTGTAGTATGCCATTTACTGTATACATGTACATTTTCATTTGATAGCTACTAAGTTAACTACTATAAAGAACCTAAGTCAGACATTAGGAAGAAAGCCCTGAACGGCCTTTTTTTCTGCGCCATGTTCTAGATCGCAATGCTTAACAGCCACAGCGATCGCAGTTTTCAGCTGTGGGGAGATAGGTCTTTTCCTTCTCAAGAAGATATCACCGAAGCATGAAACTTAACAAAACAAAAACTTGTGAACAATGCTGGTGTTCTGAAGGAGGCACATCAACTCCAAAACTCCCAAAGCATTTTAAATGTCAGAAGGGAGACATTGTTTTAGCATCCAAATCAATAAATGGCAGTGGGCTCTTCTGCCCGGAGAGGTGCTCTGAGAAGGGCCTCCTTTCAGCTGATTAAGACTGTCTGTTCCTCTGCTTTTCAGAAAGACTGGTAAAAGGTGGGAACACGTACCTGCAGTAGACAACGTGGACTATTTCCAAGCTACAGAAGCATAAGACAGAAGGAGAATAGTGATAATGTGTTTATAAAATTATCCTCTGATGACAATACGCAAGAGAAAATGGAGCAAGCACCAGATATTCTTCACCTGATCCTGCAGCTCCCTTCTTTGGCAAAATAATTTGCATTATTTTGAATGGTTCCTTTAATGAAAAATGTTAGAAAAAACTACTGTAAAAATTATGGGTTATTGACACAGATTAAATTTAGCCGGGGAAATTAATCTCCTTTTGCTTATCCTATAGCCAATGAGATGAGATAACTTTTTCTACAATCCAGAACAGCTGAAGTATTGTTTAAAGGAACTGACTATGAAATACGCTCTGGGAAATTAGTGTCCTAGGAAAGAGCTAAGTATATCACTGACTATTATGACCAAATTTCATAACTTTAAAGAAAAATGTGTGCATATTGCTCTGACCCTGCAGAGTTCTGGCAAGAGATTTTATGCTCTGGAAGAACTTTGAGCAAAGTGTAAGCCGGCATATAAACTTGTCTGCTTAAGGAAGTGCTGTGCTTCAAATATATGCCTATTTGCAAAGCATATTCTTTTCCTCTTGTCGCCTTGTGACCGGGAAGATAATTCACAGCAGTTCTTTGAGAAAAGCGTGCACTTCTTTGCTCTGCTCTGCCAACAATAATGGCTGTCTGAGAATCTATGGGACAATTCCACTTTAGCTGGAGGGTCCCTGCAACAAATGCTGCCTGAAGCAATCCAACATGCCTTTGGTGATTCAGGGCGTGCAATGACACGGCGATGTGTGGGGCCAGCAGATGATGTTCGTGTGTCTTACCATCAAAACAATAAGTAGTTCCCCAAATACGGAGCCAATTTCTCCCACTTGAACGAGGCCAAAAAGGAAATAACATATCAGTAGATATATTATTCATATTTGGATTAATTCATGTGCTCAAATCTTTCCAGGAAACTGAGGCCTATAATTTGATACAAAACATACTTCCTTTTCACCCTTAGTGACAACATCTTTCATGCAAATAACAGATATCAAAACATTCAGCTGCAAGCACAGCTTTGGGGTTTGCACATGTACGCACAGATGTACGCATATGGAGCTCCACTTATTGAAAATGTGGCCCGGTTAATGCTTTGGTTCATATGGGAGGAAGAATTAAGAGGCACCAATTTGCATGTAAAATTCTAGGGATGTTCAGCTCCACATAATAAAATTTTGAAACAAAATAAATAATAGGAACATATTGCCATCGCTTTTAAGTTCCCTATCACCAAAAGAACGCCTAGACATTTTCTTTATCACTGTAGCATGCTAATGACTCCCATAACATCTGAAAGCATTCGTAAGACTTCAGACCACTTAATAATTTTAAAATGTTCTTTCCTACATGGTTTTTATGTTTTGAAACCTAAAGTGTTGTCAGAAAACTTTAAAACTTGGCCAAGTGAGGACCTCAACATTAGGTCTTCTCGGCTGGCTTTTCCTCCTTCTATTCTGTAGGTAAGCAAATGGACGCATAACGTCAGAGGTTGAGTACTGAGCTCCAGCACTGCTTTTACTTGCCAGGCTCATGAAACTCTGTTTCCCTGCTACCACAATCCTTTGTCATGCTCACTCCAAGCAATAACAGTCATCGACAGGCCAAGATGTCTACATAGATGTTGGGTACCTGATTTTCCCAAAGTACCTTGAGGTTGTCACCCAAGAAGTGTCACTCAACTCATTTCTTTGGTGCTGTGTCCTGACTGTCCTTGGAATCATAGAATCATAGAATGGTTCGGGTTGGAAGGGACGTTAAAGATCATCTAGTTCCAACCCCCCTGCCCTGGGCACAGACACCTCCCACTAGACCAGGCTGCTCAAAGCCCCATCCAGCCTGGCCTTGAACACTTCCAGGGATGGGGCACCCACAACTTCCCTAGGCAGCCTGTTCCAGTGCCTCACTACCCTCACAGTAAAGAATTCTTCCTAATATCTAATCTAAATCGCTCCTCTTTCAGTTTAAAACTGTTACCCCTCGTCCTATCGCTACACTCCCTGATAAAGAGCCCCTCCCCATCTCTCCTATAGACCCCATTTAAGTACTGGAAGGCTGCTATAAGGTCTCCCTAGAGCCTTCTCTTCATCAGGCTGAACAACCCCAACTCTCTCAGCCTGTCTTCACAGGAGCGGTGTTCCATCCCTCTGACCATCTTTGCAGCCCTTCTCTGGACTCACTCCAACAGGTCCATGTCCTTCCTGTGCTGAGGACTCCAAAGCTGGACACAGTACTCCAGGTGGGGTCTCACGAGAGCGGAGTAGAGGGTAGAATCCCCTCCCTCTATCTGCTGGCCAACCATATGCCTCTGATGGTGCCTGTGTATCCCACCGCCCACTGAAAACTGACTTTTCTTAAGACAAATGGAAGTGTTTTAATCTCCTTTTCTGTCTTCACAGTCCTTAGAGCTTCCTAAAAATCTCCAAGCAAAGCTAAGTGATTTATTTTCAGAACTTGTCAGTCCTCTTATTTATATATATGTGAGAGGACACTCCTGGATGTGTAAGAAATCTTAATATAAACAAATCTTCATCCCCAAAATGGCAGCGAAGAGTACTGCCTAAGTCAGCACTCATTTTTATAAGCTAACCTTCAGAAGGCAGTAGCTTGTGAATAGCAATTTCTCATCTCCCTTGCTATGCTCCAATTTACTCCTCCGGAAAGACATTTTAGGTAAGTTTACCGAAGGCAAATGCAATGATGATGATATATTAAAAGCTCCCAAGCTGGTTAATCTTTAGAGGCAATGGAAATTTATTGAGAGCAATAGAACAGCCTGTGCTAACCTCCTGTCACAAGATATAAAGGTGTTTATTTTTAAACACCTGAGCGAGGATTGAGCTTCACAGTCTGTTTTCCACAGCACTGCACTGAGGTCAAGAAACCTTTGGTGCTAAGACAGGGAAGACACAGCAGCTTGGATGCCCAGTGCTCCCCGAACACCAACAGGGTCTCAGAACTGAAACACAAATCCCCAGTAAGGTAAGATAGGGCGTAACTGTTCCTCTGAGATGCCTGTGTTCAGGATTGTCGTGATAACACACATAGATGCAACACCCACTGTCAAGCCACCTCATTCTGTGGGGTACCATGAAATATAGCAGCTTACGTGGTAGTGAGTTTGTGTTTTACACACTTTTTTATTAATGAGGGAGAAAGAACCTCTAACGCAGAACTGAAGAGCCTATTTAAAGATGTTTTTCTCTGGGGAAGTTTGTCATCTTTATTGGTTTAATTATATCACTCAGAGTATGTTAATTTTAGTCCCCTTGTGAACCTCTATGTGATTTTAAGCTTGTTTTGATTTTGGCTTAAAGCGCTTTTGAAGAGACATATGTTAAACTGAAAAGAGACATTCCAAGTCTTGAGAAAAACTACCTCCAGAAGCTGTTGCACTGTCTCAGTAGTAGCAGTGTAGCTATATTCCTATGGCTGTATGGATAATTTCCCTTCACAGGCAAGTTTCTGCTTTGTAGCAGAGACTCTATATCAAAAAATACTCACATTTTATTTCCCTGGGGTAGCAGTGGTCGGAAGCTCTGCTATGACTTGTGAGCCAGTTATGAGGCGGGGAGGGAGGGCAATGTTGATCCAGCACTTAGTAGATAGCTATGTTGGCTATATAACTAATTTCACTAATGGCAATTTCACTAATGGAACATAAATTTTCACTAATGGATTCCCACAAGAAATACTTTAATAGGCATCAGCTCTTTCGTAATACACCATTTCTGACTGTGAAAAATTGCAAATTACAGAGGGGCTGGAAAATACTCTAAAACGCCTGATTCTTTTTCAACTTGAAGATACTTAACCCCAATTACTGTACATAAAAAGACCTGAAAATAAATGAAAATATAATCTACCTTTAGATAGATAGTCACCAGAGTGACAGAAGCGCCCTCAGAGAAGGAAGAGCCAAGTTTAGAGCAGCACGGGCTGTAGATAAAGAAAATATGGTATTACTTGGGAAGGTACTACCAGTTGAGAAATGAAAAGATGTAAACCAGCAGCTATACTCAATACATTTAAAAGAGTAAAAATTGATATCTGTTCTTCCTACTGTTGTAGTAGTATTTGTTCATGAAAACGGTATCTGCAATTGCTGTAAAGATTGAGCATATGAAAAAGATCAGCATCTGAAAAAGATAATTAGTGCTTTAAGAAGTGTGAAAAAAAATGGAGCACCTGAAGTGTGATATTGCAAAAACTAGATTAATGCCAGAAAAGGCAGAAATTTAAAATATCTCATCTAAAAACTTTCAAGCATTACAGTTTCTAAGCAGAGAGGCAATCTCCTAAACCAGATCTCTGCGAAGCCCAGGAAGAAAAGAACAGAAGTATCAGAAGCATGCGTCTGGGAAAAAGCTTATTTTATTGTCTCTAGTTTGTGACTGAGGGTGCTATATATACATATAAATGTATAAAATAAGATGCAGAAATGTGTATACGTTTATTTGTAAGTCCAGTGATACTTTACAATCAAAAAACAGCAACATCACGACAATATTACTATTGAAATATTCAACTTCACTCACAGCTTTGGTACTGATGTAAATACAGACACGTACGTGGAGCTCTATCTTCTGAAAGTCTGGTGTTGGCAAAATTCTTGGGCAGGTGGGAGGAAAGAGCACAGAAGCCTCAGTCTGCATGTAAAATCCTAGGGAAACACAGCCCCCAACAACATAAACATGGACCATACAGCAGACGACTGTACTTGCAAAAATTACGGTGACTGCAGGCTAGCGATACAGCTGTTTGCTATCACAACAGGGAGTTTAACTGTGGTGGTTTCAAATTCAAACAATCCAGAGATTTTGTTGCTATGGCAGCATCAGCCCTCCACTGCGGAAGTCCAAACACATGTGATACCATTCAAGTCCTTTCATGTGTGCCCATTTCATTTCAGAATAAAACCTCAGAGAGCCAGCATTTTAACCATGCTAACGCAACCACTGCATTGAGTAAAGTTAAGGGTATTGCTTTTAGGAAATACATTTCACAGCATTTAGCTTGATGACAAGAACCATGACTCATAACACCGAAGAATGTTTTCATGGCTAATAATAGGCTGCAATTAATATTTTTCTTGAAAAACAGTTTCTACTGTTACATAAGTCTGCAGCTGATGATCTCAGGGACTATATGATATTTTTATTTCAGTCAGTCAGATGGTAGAATATTCTGTGAAAACTGAACTGGGTTTTATTTATACTTACACGAGTCCTACTACTAGAAGAGCACCTTGCATCTTCAGTGTTTTCATCCTCTCACTGTCCCCAGCAGGCAGGATGTTAATTAAAAGCTCTTTTAAACCTGTGGATCTTGCTTGCCAACACTTGAAATATTTCTGCGAAGCGTGGCATTGATACTTGCGACATACACGTATGTATGTTGGCTTAGCCAAGAAAAATAGCCCTTCTCTTTTTTCAGCTTGCCACACTATTAACCTGTTTCCTCCAACAAGGAATTCACAGATGGAGATTGAAAGAGATTTTTTGCACGGTCACGAAGGCCTGCGAGCAGGAAAATTGTGCCCTGGTTTCTCAGTTTCCCATTTAGTGCCATAAGACAAGGCTGCTCTGTTCGAAGACTGCAGCTGGGTGCTGCTGTGCTGTCCTTCCACTTGACAAGGAAACCAGCGGAGCTACATCACCTTCTTGTCATGCTGAATTCCCTGCAACCTCAGCAAGCCGTTTGCAGCCAGTTGATTTGTTTTGCTTGGTGGACTTGAATGAGTTACCACTGCGAGCTCTAGGCTTTCCTCTACCCACCCTGAGTACAAAATCAGAGGGCTTCTGCATGAAAACCTCTCACTTTTGACAGGTTTCTCAAGATACTGTCTGAGATATGAGAGCTTTGGCTGGAGGCAAAGCACTGCACAATGTGGACGAAGAGACTTTCAAAATAATGCATGGAAAATTCTGTGAGGAGGTCTCTTAAGCTGAGAGACTCCTGCGTATGTATTTCTGTGAATAAGGACCACAGGGTAGCAATAAATAATCTGTACATACTTACAAGTGCCCTGGAAGCATCTCTTAATTCCTCAGGCAATAAGTCACCATATCCTTTACTTTTAGAATGAGATTTTAAGTATACATGCTTGGTTTGGTTTTTTTTTTTCCTTTTTATAACCAATTTTATTGCCAGGACTTGGCAGGTTTTTGTAAATGCAGCAATGAAGACATTGGCACCTCAGTATGTTCACGTTAAGACTGCACCACGCTGCATTCCTGCCAGTTTCCATAAGAGAAAAATCGCATTTACCTTCAGGTTCTGGTGGATAGGACAGCTTGCAACCCTCCCTCCAAAACTAGAATTACTCAAGCTAAAGGGAAAGGAAATCTCCATATGCAGACTTTATTGAATTATTGCTCTGGAGATAGTATTTTTCTATCAAATACAGCTTCTGAGATCTAAGAGAAAGGGAAGTAAACGAAAGTGGAAGAAGAACGGACAGATGACTGAAAATAATTGCTTGGAAAGTGTCTATTTGAAACTTTTTTCCAGAAATGAAGTATGGAGTATCTTACTGGTTAATTCATTATTTATATCCTTAAATCTAGACATTTATTTAAATGAATACAAACACTGAGACAGTTGTAACCAGAGTACTGAAGGCCTTTTTATACATTAAAAATAAAAGCAGATGCTGCATCAGTCTTTAAAAGAACTACAGAGTTTGTTCTGAGGATCTGACTTTGGTACCAAGCAAATCTGTAGAAACTATACGAGAGAATAAAAATCAGTCAGTGGGTGAAGTGTAAATATGAGATATAGGGGAAAAATCAGCACAGTTTTCTTTTTATTTGCAAGTTTATTAGTGTCTTTTGATGTCAATGAGCAGATGATTACAGTTGTTCATGCATATGGATTTTCAACAATCTTTAGAGAAGATTCCTTACCAAAGGCATGTAAAACTGTCATGACCTAAGAGAGATGATCTCTTAGGGATTAATATTGTGTTAAAAAACGGGAAACAAATGCTAAGAGTTAAGGTTCCGTTTCAACAAATATATTTCACATTTCATTACATTCTTGCCATTCATTTTGAAAGGGTTGCACGGTTGTACTGGAGCTGGGAAGGGTGCTGAGAAGAACGGAAACATTCATCTGCAAAATGGAACAACTTCCACAGAAAAAGAGTAAGTAATCTAGAGCCCTTCAACTTGAGAAACAAACTGTGGGAGGGAAGGGGGGGAAGTGATACATTTTATAATACCATGAGTGGTACAGAGAAGGTGATTAAGGAGTGGCTGTTCATTATTTCTCACAGTATGAAAGCTACAGAATACTCAGTGAAATTGTTTGGCATCGGGTTTAAGAGCACACAAAAGCAAGTTCTTTTTCCATAGGGTGCATGATTAAATCATTAAACTCAATGCCACTGAATCCAAATTATAAGGATGTTCAAAAAGGATTTAGAAACACTCATGGAAGACCCTCTTGCTCATGACATCCTAAATCAGATGGTTGCAAAATGAAGCAGGTAAATACTGACTTTGAAGACATTGTAAGTTGAGGGTTTTACCTCTGACATTTATGTCCCAGTAGTCAGTCATTTTGATCTAAATGTGACATATTAATCCTGTAATTGTTTCCCAAGGAGATCTTTTAAGTGTTGTAGATGAAAAACAACTGCAGTAAGACACTGTCCCCTTAGTGAACACCTATAAGTGAGCAGACTCCAGAGAACTGCATTGCTTGAGAAATGTGAATGCCATTGTGGACATTATGAGTCATTATCTGTGTTTTCTTGCTGTGAATAAACAAACACATGCCTCTTGCGCAGCTCAATTCTGCAAAGCCATCTTTCCACACAACTACATATGAGGCGTGGGATGGATTCCTGCTTTTGGTTTGTTGTGTGCATGAACCACTACATACCATCCTAATCTTCTTTGTAAGAGAAGACTAGCTCATTCCTCAGTCCTTTGGTTAACTAAGAAATGATGCCAGGAAGCTTTAAAGTCAGTCTCTACAGTGTCTTTTTTAGGCAGATGAGCAGCAGTCGCCTTTTAGAGACTCATTGCAGATGTTTTTATATCGCTAGAGAGGAAAATGGAGTGCAAAATAACACTCTGAAAGGCTGAAGCTAGAAATGTGGGTGAAAACAAATGCAGGCTTCTTTCTTCCACTCTGGCTCTGCACTCTCTTCTTCCCTAATCCAGTCCAGAAAGATAGTTTTGCAGTTTATTCATTTGCAAGAACGATTGGTTCCCAATGTGGAAAAAAGGCTGCCAGTCTGAAGGCATTTAGATTCCTGATGCATCCAGCTGAGCCGTAATGCGATGAATCACCTGCAGTATACAGTGCTGGGCTCAGCATCGCTTTGCGTTTAGCCTTATCAGCCTGCTGACGTTCGGTCCCTCGTGCAAACCCACGGGGTACAGGTATCATCTTCTATGGGCAACGCTCCCTCCTGTGAAGTGGATCATGTCTAAATAAATCCAAATGCACCATCTGGCATTTGAGTTAGCAGCAGGTATTGGCTTCCTCTGAAGAGAAAGAATTGAACATAAAAACAGCAAAGGCTTTCCTTGTTTTGGGGTAAAACTGAGGGAAGTCCACAGATTTGTTAAGGCTTAATGACCAGATTAGCTTTGGCAAATGAAAGCAAAAGAGAACAATGCTTAGAGTGTGATTAATTTATCATGTGCAGCATATACATTAGGACTCCAGAATGATCTTTTCACAGAGTATTTTTCTGATATGTGTGTGAAAAACAGACAGCTTGCTGTTTTTGACTGTTTTCCACCCAAACTCAGCGTTCTTACTCTTCTCCCTACTTTTTGGTTCAGTCTGGCTTTCCTCCCTTGCAGCAGCATGGTTTACTCTTTCCCATCTCAAACATCTATTTTTGACTTTATTTGTTTCTCCAGCCCCTTCCCCATCTTCTTTCATCTCACTGAAAGTGATTCCACATTCTAGATCTTATTCATTATTTTCAACCTCATTTCCAGCTCCTGGCTCACAGGGGTTTTGTCCAGCCCACTGCCTGCCTTCTTCCAAGTTGCATCTCAGAACCAGTTCTCCTTCATTTTCCTCGGCCTGGTCTAGGGAGGTAGACTACGTTTCTTAATGGTTGGGATGTACGCATGTACAGGGGAGGGAGAAAGAGGGAAACGTCCACATTCAGCCTGCGGAGCCTGCTCCCAGAACCAGGCACTATGCTGCTGGGTGCAGCCACAACCTCCTGAAGTGCTAGCATCCTGCAGTGAGTCTGAACGAGACACCTGAATACCCCAAGGTTCTGGCCCGGCGTCATTTGTCGAAGGTCATAGAGGGAGTCCGTGGTAAGGAACTGCATCCTGGTCAGGTATGAATTTTAACCACTGGGACAATTTTCATCTGACTGTCACACTCTACAATTGATTAGCTTATAAGATGTAGGAAATCCACAGCGAGAGGCTGACGGTCTGGAGAGGAGAATCAGTAGCCTTTTAATTTTTGTTCCGCTCATATGACTGCGAGTGGTATCAATAAATGAAAAATCCTGTGTAAAGGCTGCTAACCTACATGCTTTAAAAACCTTTGAAATATTGAGTTGAATAACTGACACTTGGGAAAAGGGAGGGAGAGTAATCTTATTTTGCTTTGTAAATCAGAGTAAATGTAGACCTTATTGAAAAGTAGCTAATGAATAACATCAATCTGTTGGTTTTAGTCACTTCTTAGGCTGTCATTGACATTTCGAAGCTCCTACATAACACTGTTGATTATAACAACTATTAATTAAATCTGGATTTTTTTTCAGAAAGCCACCAGCGTTTTTTTTAAAAAGCATTCAAGAGCTCATCACTCTGTAAAGATGTTTTATTCTTCCCAAGCATGCGCAGACACAAGCAGAAATATCCGGAGTTCTCTGGAGAAGAGGTGGCCATACTCATTTATCACCTGCAACCCAGAAAGAGAGAAGCCTGCCTTCTGCACTGTTTGAAGCAAGGACAGAATGGGTCCCTGAGAGACTACCAAATGTAGTTGTAAGCTACAGCTGTAAGAGTTTATGGTTCTGCAGCCTGAATAACCACCATCGCAACATGAGAGAGGACTAGGAATGAGAGAGCTGGCAGAGGAGGAAGAGGGCAGGTGTTGTCCTTGTTTGGGGGTAAAAATGGGATTCCAATCCTCCCCCGCCAACCCCTTCACTGCTTTTCTCCTCAAGGGGTTTTAAACGTGGAACATGTATTTGATGTAGTTGTTAGTGCTGAGAAATAAGCAAAAGTGCTTGAACAAGCACCCCCGTCCTGTGAGTTATTAGCTTAATTCACCTAGAAGTTTTTAAAGCAAAATTCCTTAGGTTTTCATTTTGAATAAAGGTGACTCAGATGAGATCTTTACCCTTGGGCTGCAGATTACAATTCAGGCTGCCAGCGTGTACGGAACATAAGAACTGATTACTCCCTCTGCATGGACAATTAAGACTAATGTGCAAGGCAAGAGCTGAAGCGCCATCCCAAAGCAAGGCCAGGAGCTGCAATAGTTCCTTCCCCTTGAGTTCTTAACCCATAGGGTAGATGGCCAGCTAGTCCCTTGGTCAAGGTCATGGTGATCTCAGACAGAGATGTCTGCTTGGCCACCTATTTCTTCTGCTATGATGGTAAAAGACCCTACCAAATGACAGAGGTGTAAAATGCATATATATGAGAGGAAAAGTTAGGATGTAAGCGTGCAAAACAAAAAAGAAGTGTTCTGGCTCACCTTGGAAATGGGTACATGGATATCATTGTGACCAAGGCGCTGAACGAATGAGTTGTTTCCCTGGCTCTTACAACTGATTTTCCTAATGCATTTGAAAATAGTTCTCTCTGACCTGCGGTGCACAATTCTGACAGGGCTGCCACAGAACTCAGTGCTGCCCCCAGATCCTCTTCATCTCCTTTTGCTTCTTTTGCTGCTGTATTCAGAAATTAGTTTGGAAGTTATCTGAGCAGGAATCCTGGGCTCAGAGATATGTAGCATGCTTTCTGAGCCCTTGAAGCTTAAGTAAAATACCTAACATCCTCACAGAATCACAGAATCATAGGGTTGGAAGGGACCTCTGGAGATCATCTAGTCCAATCCCCCTGACAGAGCAGGGCCACCTTAGAGCAGGTTGCACAGGAACGTGTCCAGGCGGGTTTTGAATGTCTCGAGATAAGAAGACTCGACCACCTCTCTGGGCAGCCTGTTCCAGTGCTCTGGCACCCTCAAAGTAAGGAAGTTCCTCCTCATGTTGAGATGGAACTTCCTAAACTCAAGTTTGTGCCCATTACCTCTTGTCCTGTCGCTGGGCACCACTGAAAAGAGCCTGGTCCCATCCTCCTGACACCCACCCTTTAAGTAGTTGTAAGCATTAATAAGGTCACCCCTCAGCCGTCTCTTTTCCAGACTAAACAGCCCCAATTCCCTCAGCCTTTCCTCATAAAAGAGGTGTTCCAGTCCCCTAATCATCTTTGTAGCCCTATGCTGCACCCTCTCCAGCGGTTCCCTGTCCTTCTTGAGCTGGAAAGCCCAGGCGGGGACTCCCAGTCCTCGACTGGACTTGAACCTGCTATTATCGAGAAACAACCCTGCTTATGGTAATATAAAGGTTAAGAGATGAACTGAGCTCTCAGTTTCATCTGTGTGATCTCATTTGCCTCACTGAAAAAGCATAAATGTACCTTAGCATCAAACTTGTCTCACTGTGAGGAAAGATGCGCAGGAATGATAAAGGCCACTGGGGGTTAATGACGTCTTGGAGAGAAGGGTGATGGACGGCTACTCGCTCTATAGCTTGCTATGCTGATAGAAGTCTACAATCAGTTTTTTATGCTAGTCTACACCTCCTGCTTCAATAAGCATGATATGATAGGGGTGTTAGCCATGCTCTGATGCCTTACACACCAAGCCCTTGAAGGAATTTAGTTAAAGGAACATCTTTGTTTTCAGTTCTTGATTTGACTTGAGCTTGATCTCTGCATAAAGACCTTTTCTGATTTTTCATGGATGCTTCCTTCCAGCTTTCTAGGAGGCATCCATGAAAAATCAGGTAGCTGGCATCAACCTTCCTTGTTCTGAATGCCCTGTTGGGCTTTTGCGACATGTCACAAAAATGTGGCAGACATCACTACGTGCAGTCTTGTGTGTTCCATGTGTGGAAGTGATCACTTGCCATTACGTCTCAGCCTTCAGGTCACTTTTTCATTTTAAAAGCAGTTCTGAGTGAAGAACTTGGTGCCTACTAATAGTCACATTTATCAATCGTCAGTCACATTCCTGCACTTTGAAATCCTTTGTCTACTGAGACAAAGGCAGTACAAGTCAAACGTCCACAATTGCTCTGTCAATTGCTTTTGTCCCTGGAGCTAGATGGACCCCCTTCAGAAATCAGAAAACAGTTTATTTCCGTGCCCTTTGGATTCTTGGTCTGTTTACTAAAATAATAAGGAGCCCACCTACTGGGTTTTATAATAATGCAGCTACATTTTCTCTTGTTTACAATGTCTCTACTACAATTTATCATCTGCCATTTGTAGTGCATCACAGCAAAAAGTAGAAATTAGGAAATCATACAAGAAAGTAAGAGAAAAAGATAATCAAAGATCCCAAACCACCACCAAAAAAAAATCAGCAAGCATTTTCTCTTGATACAGTATCATAGAATCATAGAATAGTGTGGGTAGGAAGGGACCTTTAAAGATCATGTAGTCCAACCACCCTGCAATGCGCAGGGGCATCATCCACTAGATCACGTTGCTCAAAGCCCCATCCGACCTGACCTCGAACATTTCGAGGGACGGCGCAGACACAATGTCTCTGGGCAACCTCTTCCAGTGTTTCACCACTCTCATAGTAAAAAATTTATTCCTTATGTCCACTCTAAATCTAGCCTCTTTCAGTTTAAAACACTGCCCCCTGTCCTGTCACTACAGGCCTTGGGAAAAAGTGGGCCCTGTCCTCAAGCCTGTCAGGGGTCAGGGTCCCTCTGGATGGCATCCCTTCTCTCAAGTGTATGAATGTCACCACTCAGCTTGGTGTCATCTGCAAACTTGCTGAGGGTACAATCAATCCCACTGCCTATGTCACTGATGAAGATATTAAATAGTATTAGTCCCAGTACAGACTCTTGAGGAACACCACTCATTACTGGTTTCTACATGGACACTGAGACACTGACTGTAACTCTTTGGATGCAGCCATCCAGCCAATTCCCTATCCGTCTAACAGACCATCCATCAGACCCGTTTATGTCCAATTTAGTGGTAAGAATGTTGTGGGGAATCAAATCAAAGCCTTACAGAAGTCCAGGTAGGTGACATCAGTAGCGCTTCCCTTGTTCATTGATGTAGTCAGTCCATTGTAGAAGGCTGCTAGATAAGTCAGGCACGATTTGCCCTTGGTGAAACCATGTTTGCTGTCTCTAATTACCTCCCTGTCTTCCATATGTTTTGACATATATTCCAGGAGGATCTGGTCCATGATCTTACCACACATGGAGGCGAAGCTGAGTGGTCAGTATTTCCCAGGGTCCTCCTTTTTTCTCTTTTAAAAAATGAGTGTGATGTTTCCCGTTTTCCAGTCACTGGGGACTTCGCCTCACTGCCATGACTTTTCAGATATGATGGAGAATGGCTTGGCAACTACATCAGCCAATTCCCTCAAGACCCTGGGATGCATGTCATCGGGTCCCATGGACTTAGGCATGTTCAGGTTCCACAGGTGGTCTTGAACCTGATCTTCACATATCCATGAGTTTTGAATCAGCTTCTGAGGAAATTAACTACTTTTTAAATTTGGCATTTCTTCCCAACTCAGACATGCTTCTGAATGAATAATGAAAAGTCTTTAGAGTTTTCAGATAGCAGGAGCATCAAACCAAAACTGTAATTTTTTCTTACCCAGAAAATAATAATTTTCTGAGTTTGTTTTACTATTTTCTGAGTATGTTTAAATCAAATATTCTATCAAAATCTATGATCTGTTGGAAATTGTGAAGGTAGCTCCTTTTAATTTTCATATCTGGTAACTACATTATACTGTCTTAAAAAGTGAAATGACAGAAAAGAAGATAACAAAGTCTTAAGTCGTGATGGTATAAAATATTTTATTCAGGACTTTTTTCACTGTCTTATTCCTGTGGTTTTTAAAAAAGATCTCCAGCTGAAAGCTGGTCAAAATCAAGTGTGTCAAATGAAGCAATACTGAAGAAATTTTAACATGTGTTAGCTTGACCAACTGGGAATAAAGCCAGGTGCTCACTATAAAAATATGGGCATCAAAATATATCATGCCTTTAAAAAACAATCAAGAGGCTTGTTAGTCTCATTTAGCAGGAGGGAGAAATATAAAGAGAGAATTGAAAACAGATTAGGTCACTTGAGAGAGGGAAATCTTGAGAAAATATGACCCATTGTGTCTTTTTTCTGCCCTTATTTCACTGAAAGGTTATGGCTGTAATCTAAGCCAAGAAAAGCAAAAAAATAATGTAACTACTGAGCATAATTTTTCCATTTAACAACCAGCTTGATTGGAGGGAACACCTAAAAATCAAAATACAGTTTTCAGAGTCTATGCCCAGGGATGAACAGGCTAGACAGTAACGCTATGGTGACCTTTGTTCTGCTAGCATGAGATGTTCCTTATGGTGTACCCCCAGGTGCACTAATTTCACCTTAAGCATCTCAGGCAATGGGCTTTCACCATACTCTGAACACTTTAAGAGAATGTATTGTTGGTTTATAATTCTTGTGTGATAAAAATTGATAATTTTTCCTTCTATACCATTTAAAGCTTTCTTCTCCAGTGTGTTTTGAAGTACTTTCCAAACAGCTTTTCTTTCCTTGTTATTTTTATCCTTTCTAGATGAGACTGTCAAAAGCTCTCAAACTTGGCTTATTGATGATCTTACCAGAGTGAACAGCTAAAGCACTTGGTGTTATGGCTTTTCGTCTGTTGAAGTCAGTGGATGTGACTACTTGCCTGACAGGTGCTATGGAAAATCTGCACTATCCTTTTTGGATTCAACTTCGTGTGGAAATTTACAATTGCTCGCATTTCTGGCAACTGCAGTAGCAAAAAAGAAGCTCATCCTTGGATGCAGAAAATTTGCTGTGACCTTACTTTGGAATTTAATGACACAAGCTTGGCCGAAAAAAATACACCACCCTGCATCTGCATTCCTTCCATACAGCTTCATAAGCAGCAAGGCAGCCTTTCCCACTGTGAGAGCAAGGCAAATATATAAACTAAGTAGAGTAATAATTATTTTCCAGCAGGAATGCCAGTGTTGATTTTCAGTCAGCACAACCTATCCCAACACTGTGCATAATTTAGCCGTTTTAAAGGTATTGAGCTCTAATTAGATCCGCTTCCATGTAAGTAGTTAGATTACCTCTCTACATTCTGGACTCAGCCCTCTCTGAACTCTGCCCGAGAGTTAAGTTATTAAGAATTAAGCTACTACCACAAAAATAATGATTTATACTTCCAAGGACACCCCCCGCTGAGACAGGGAGAGCTTACTTTCAAGTGCCTTTTCACACTGGCTTCAAAAGTCTTGTTTCCCACATTAAAAAGGAATTGTGTCTAAAATGGGGAGAATGTAGCAAATTAATACAAAATGTGTAATCCCAGGGCCTGGGCCCACACACATAAACCACAGATTTAACCTTAGTCCCAGTGAATTGCTTGGTTCAATCAATGGTTTACTCCTAAGAATAATACTCTGCACCTTTTTCTGTGTGCAAGCTCAGAGCCTTCTGTTTAGAAAATTGTACTAGTTGAACTGATCCTTGGTAACAAAGGATGAAAATTCTCTGTTTCTTGTAGTTTCTATATTATTTAAGTTATTGCCAAATGAAAGAACATAGAATTTTATGGCTACGACTGTTACAATGAATTTCTATCTTAGATTACCTCCTCAGATGACCAGTTTATGATCATTCACAGAGGAACACAGAGTTTTTCATTACTTCTGATAATGGCTGAGATATTGGCAAGAGACCAGGAATCTCTTTTTGTACTGTTTTCAGGAGGGAATGAAAATCTGTTATAGCTGTCTGGACCAATGAACTACGTAAAGCAGCTAGAAACCTGCATCAGTTCCTCAGAGGAGACCCAGAGGATTCAAGGACTACGCTCTCCCAAGAACCTGGTGGTACTCATTCCAGTGGTAACCTGATGACCCTCCTAAGCACTTCCACATTTGATTAGCAATTTGATATTCAAGTACCACTTTTGGAGCACAGGTGATCTTGAGCCTCTTTTGGAAGAAAAGGATGAAGATACGAGTGTCAGGGTAGTGTCAGGGTCCTGACTGCACTAAGAGGCTCTGCAGCTTCTTCCCTCCTCACCCCAAGGGTTTAGTGGCCTGTGTATTGAAGGCCAGCCCTGATAAGGCGTAGCTGTGTATCCTGGGACAAGGCTGCTGTGAAAAGAGCTGTGGGAAAGCTGTGAGAAGCCTTGCCAAGGGCCTTCCCCTTCTTGGTTTGGGCTGCATTAAAGTTCGGGCACTTAACCCTTGGTTGTTGCCTGATCTGTGTTGTAGATACGTCTGTGCCTGGTCTTGTAGCTTGCTGATTCTGAGCCTGCCTTGCTCACTTGGCTTCCCAGCTTGACCTCAAACCTGCCTTGTCACTGCAGACCTCTCTGCCAACCTCTGCTGACTTGGGTTAATGTCACTGAACTTGCTCCGCTCTTTGTGTTTGAGTACTGTGGGACTGCGCTCTTGTTGCTGAGGTCCCTGCTCCCGCCTGTCTTGATATCGCTCTTGGCTCCCAGGTTCCCTCCCCAAGTGGAGCAAGCCACTGCGGTTCCCTGACAGTGAGGGCTATAATACAGCAGTTTTACCATTGTACCATCTTTCCAAATAGCAGTACTGCACTAAGAGACCCTTCAATAAATGTAGATGACCAAGGCAGCTGAACAGGATCAGCTGGTGCAAGCAGGAACTGAACAAGACCCTGTTCATGGTGGCAGTCTTCACAGGGACACCACTCCAGTCCCTAAGGCCATTGTCAGTAGCACAAGGCAGAAGTTTGGCAGTGCAATTTTTAGCAGTTGAAGCCTTGGCTTTGTTCGAAAGAAACCTATATTTTAAACATCCATGCTAGGAAGTTGTGTCAAAGCCAACATTATTCAGTTGTGTCTGGAGAAGGAGAGGGAGACAGATGTGCACGTAAGAAGCAGGAACTATGAGCTGAGAAAGAAGCCCCGTAATGAGTTCAAATTAGATTAATTTAAGGAATGCAAACAAATGCTTTAGAGAAAAAGAATCCTACCTATACTTGCGCTATGATGGGTTTCTAATTACCTATTACCAGTGGGGAAAGAGATCCTGCAGTCTCTGCATTTAGCTCTTTGAAAACGTCAGTGGAAAGCAAAAGGCAAATCAAATGACAGGAATTATTAAGTAAGGAAGAACTAGCAAAACAGGAAGCAACATTATGCTCCAGCATAAATCCAGGAATAGTGTGTGTGGTTTTGGTTCCCTGATCTCTAAGAAGATATTGTATAACTAAAAAAAAAAAAAAAAAAAAAAAAAAAAAAAAGGAAAAAGGATGATCTTTTTGTATGGTATGGTAGCAAACATCTTACATGCTTTTTTTCAATGGCCCAGATATGCTTTTTAGCAGTTTTTAATCCCTTTGCAGATGACTGTTATAGCTGTGAGTGGCACTTTGTTTTGAGTTTCCAGCACCTGGGCTCTTTCTCTCCAGGCCATCAGATAGCAATTCTTACAGTACTCTTGAGGCAATTCTCACTAGACTGAGTTATGATTAGTGCTAACTTTGGAAAAAGTAAGTCAAGCATATAGCTGGGAAATGGTTGCAACCATCTGTGATGTGTCAGCCACATAAATAAACTTGCCATTTTTCTTTTCTTTTACTAGCAAAACACCATCAGGACACAAGCTCATCCTATTTCATGGTACATGAGGCAAAATTTCTGAGCCCTGCGAGGTAGCTGAAATTTCTCAGAAGCTCTCCTGAACCAAGTAGGAAATCAGCCTGCAAAACCCACAAATGTGGAGTTGCAACATCTGCAAAGTTTCTGCATCAGTACAGTCTAATATTTGAAACATGAAGCAGCAGGGCGAGTTGCATACCTGTCTGCAAGCTACTGGCTCACTTGCTCCCACTTCTGTGAAAACTCAGCAGAAATACAGCGCCTGTCTTGACAGAGATGTATCTTACAAGAAACCGCATGGCGCACGGCTGGAAAGCAAAATTAGCAGGTAAAGCCAAAACTGGGATGGCGATTTCCTCTCATTTTGTCCCTCAGCTACTCCTGATTTGACAGCATTTGGGCTCTCCAAATGCTCAACGTTACCTACACGTGCTCTCATGCCCTATATGGGGCACTCACATGCAGAAGATAACGGGGGCTGCTTGAGTTACGGGGGATGTGGAACACAATTGAAATGAGAATCCTTTCTCTTGTACGGAATTTCTGATTTTATTGCAAGACAAATGTACTCAAGCTCATGCATTTTATAATAATTTTAAGTAAATACAGACTAATAATAGTTGCTCCTTTTTTGACTAGATCTTTTACACCCATCCAGATCAGGAGCCGTGATCTGATCTCACAAATTTATAATAGGGTAAGTTCTTTCTTTTAAAATTTAAGTTAATCCTGATTTACACAAGAACAAAAGAGACAAGAATCAGGCCCCACGTATCCAGCTGGAGGCCTTTTTATTAAAGTTGTCATTCTAGCTTTCTCATTCCTCGTCTGTAAATTTACCTGCAGCGGTTGCAATGTTAGTCTTTATAAGTGTTTGCACAGCATTGAGGAAGCTTCTAATAGTGAGCTACCAAGAAAAAAAAAAGTTTGTTTCCCTTTCTGATGTGCAACCCTTAACCCCTCCATTAAGCAGGTCAGATTTTTCATCAGCTGCTGTGCTCCATTGCACAGCAACCCTCCAAAGAAATCTAGCAGCAAAAATTGGATATTCCTGACAGTCAAAACCCAAGGAGATTTAAAGAAAAAGGGAAAATATTTGGTGAAGACATTACTCAGGTACGTATGATAGCACTGCAGGTCACAGATGGCTCCTTTGTTATGGATCACGGTATGAAGCGTCTGCCTACGTGGCCCCAGTGCTAGAATAAGCTTGTAGCAGTAACCAAAACCAGAATAATAACCGGGCTTGCACCAGAGATACCTGTGAAATGGTAAGTAAGCAAGAACTTTGTTTTTGGCTTTGCCAAGTGAATTTTGCACGGCGTATTAATATATTTCATGCTTTGCTGGTACACTTAATGTATACTACAGAGTACTCCCTCTTCCTTTGGGAATGTCATCACCTAGCAAGATGCTAAAAATGGCCTGAGAGAGGATCTAGCATCACTACTGCACTATTTTTTCCTCTGTGTGTATGTGTGTGTGACAATTCTGGCAGCTGTCTTGGAAAATCTACTGTACATTTTCCCCCCAATTATCTTTTCCCCCCTCCTCTCATTATTTTAAAACCATGAGTTTCAGACAAAATTAGCTCCACGGAGAGCAACAGCCTGTGTTGGTTCAGGTGAGATACTACCAAGAAGGCAGGTTTTTTTCTGCTTACTGCTACTGGTACTAAAGGTGCCATATTCTATTCCCTCTGCTACTCTTAGCTCAGCAAGTGGCCCCAGACATTTTCAGGCGTTGGGCGTCACTGAATTTGGCTTTGTGAATTAGAGCAGTGCAAATCTGGAAGCTCACAAATAAATAGCAAAGACTGAGGGGCAGAGCTCTCAAAAAGACTGATATCTGCTGAACTGCTCATATTCAGATGTTAGAAATAGGTATTATTGGATACGTGAAAAAACTCCCCCATGAACAAAGGGTTTAGATGGGAAATCAGTCCTCATTCTGAGAGATACTGTCACACCATGGAAAAGAGATACAGTTTTAGGTCCAAAATAATTATACCACAGCTTTAGAAAAATCAAAGTGGAAGCAATCTAATTGAAAACTCTTTTTATAACCAGTAAAAATATACCCCAAAACCTGAGTGAAAACTATTGATGGTCTAAAGTCTCTATTTTTTGAAAACAGATTTTAAATAGGACAGATCTGAGCTGAGAGAAGAACAGAAAAAAAAATCTAAAAATAACCAGCCACTATTAGCCATTGCCAAACATGCCTTGGAACTGTAATATAATTCAGTCTGGCCTGGAACAGAACCCTTCCTGCAAATCGCAGTCCCCAGATGCCAAGGTAATAATGAGATACGTTAGAAATCGTACAAAAATAAAAAATCAGATGATACCATGGGCACACTGAGCAGATGCAGAACTAATGACACTTGGAGGACTCCATCTGAGGATACTCTCTCTTCACAGCAGAGAACAACACTCTGAAACCTGTACCTGATGAACCAGGTATTCACCATCTTTTGTCCATTTTCTGGCAGATTTGGTCAAATCAGTAAGGCAGGAAAAACTTGGGAATTCAGCAGCTGTAGAGGCTTAAATGGGTTCTTGAAGAGATTTGGAAGTCATTAAAGAGGTGGGAGTGGGAGAAAAAGTTAAGGGCTCCTTTCCCTATGGCTCTGTGATCCTGGGTGTTGCAGGGAACTTGAAATAGCAAATGGAAATTTACTCATAGGCATTTTCTCTGAGGGTAGATTTGCTCAGCATCCAGGAAATAGGTTTGTTATTCTCTCAATTGTGATGTGTGTTTTAGTTACACTTGTAACTAAAGTAGTTGTAACTTGTAATTCTGCACCTGGGAGGGTATTCTGCACCTGGGATGGTGTAATCCTGGATGTACGTGTAGATTGGGGTGCCTAGAGTCTGGAGTGTCCCCTGCAGAGACGGATCTGGGGGTTTTGGTTGATGGTAAACTCAATATGAGTCAACAATGTGCCCTGGCAACCAAAAGGGCCAACTGTATCCTGGGGTGTGTTAGGTACAGTACAGATAACCATTAAAAATAAGCGATTGTCCCACTATACTCGGCATTGGTGCAGCCTCACCTTGAGTACTGTGTGCAGTTTTGGACTGTACAATATAAGAAAGGATATAAAAATATTAGAGTGTGTCCAAAGGAGAGCAACAAAGATGTTGAAAGGAGTAGACGGCATGACTTATGAGGAATGGCTGGGAATACAAGTTCTCTTCAGCTTAGAGGAGACTGAGGGGTGACCTCATTGCCGTTTACAACTTCCTCATCAGGGGAAGTGGAGAGGGAGGTGCTGATCTCTCTGGTGTCTGGTGCTAGGACGCGTGGGAATAGCTTAAAGCTGCATCAGGGGAAGTTCAGATTGGTCATTAGGGAAAAGTTCTTCACTGAGAGGGTGGTCAAGCACTGGAAAAAGTGCCCTAGGGAAGTGGTCACAACCTCAAGCTTGTTGGTGTTCAAGAAGCATTTGGACAACGCTCTTAGATATATGGTTTAACTTCTAGGTTTCCCTGTGTGGAATCAGGAGTTGGACTTGATGTTCCCCATGGATCTCTTCTCAATACATTCTGTTATTCAATTCTATGATTCAGTGATTGTATTTCAGCATAGCTATGGGAAGGAGCTGAAATCAGGGCCTGTGGTGGTAGACTCAAAGTGAGGGAACAGACTGTAGTCTGAAATGTTTCAGTTTGGCAGCCTCTGAGCAGAGCTAGGGGTGTAGATATCAGTTCAGGCTTGTACAATGAGGTGTCAACAGTGTGAGTGTCTACACGTGAGTTTGGTGGTGAGCTACTGTAGGATTTGGTTGCCTAAAAATGGGCTCCTGGCACTGTCTGAGATGCCTCCTCACCTCTGAGACATCCATGCAAGACTGTGTGTATGACACAGGACCCACAGGGGAAACTTACTCTTCTGGAACAGCAACTAGGTGCTAAACAAGGTAAGATACTTCTAGTGGAGACACTAGACTCAGTGTCTACGGATCTTCCCCATGTCTCCTGGGGAACCTGCTCTTGCAGTGGATGAGTCTAGAGGATTACTGAACTGATGTCAGTGTCTGCATTCCCAGCTGCATTGACTGGGGACATGGTTCAGTTGCCCAGACAAGGACATCTGCATGACCATTCGGTCACCCTCATGTATTTATCTAGTGCAAGCTGAGGTGTCCAGGGTGCCTTGCCTCAACAAGCATATTTATCTGCCATTTCAGAAGGGCACATATCTCACCAAGGTCCTCTTCCATGTCTTCCAGCTTTGTACACACCTTGGATTTCCTAGAGCATCTCAAATGGTAATAGACGCCCATGTGTGTAAATGGAGTCCCTAGCCCAAGAACATCCTGCCTGGCCTCTATCAGCATCTTTGCCCTGCAGCAAGACACAAATTGCTTGTGAGGTCTGTCCAACAGCTGCTCTCGGGAGTCTCAAATAGCACAGGACACCTATGACTTAGGAAGCTTAATTGACCCTTCAGCCTCCTTTACGATAATGGTGCCATAGACAATTGCCTCATCATAGACACCTACACTGTATGCATCTAAATTTAGGTGTCTGAATCATGTCTTATAAATGGATGCTACTCCCATAACTAATGCTGCCTTCTTTAGTTAGAGCACTTCACTGCGTCACCTCAGTTTCAGTATCTGTACAGCACCAATGTTACATCAACCATGCGGAGCTCCAGTTTATCTCATTAGTCCAGCAGTCTGCACGGGATCTGTACATAGGCACACAGGGAGTAAAAGCGAGAGTTTGGAAGAGAATCCGAGAGCCAGTCTGTGAGTGTGTGACTGCAAAGCTAGTTTCAACCAAAGAAATTAAGGAAATATTTCTCTTGGTTAAAAAAACCCTGCCTTTTCCTGGTATTGTCCCACACAGATCATGAAAAAAAATAATAGGAAGAGCTGTATATAACTAACTTGCCATGCAAGAATGTGTTGAGATATGAGCTGTTGTGTAAGTTTCTTCTAACTTTTAGAAAGTGTTTAGAAGGTACTTCTTATTATTCTGGTGTAACAGAAGGATTTACCCAACCTGGCATGCTGCGCTTCCTTCCCTAGAGATCTGTTGGACAGTCACACGTTGAATCCTCCAGCTGCTCTCATTAATGTGGTTGCGATGCCATATTTCAGTTTAAAGCTGCAGGTGGTGCTTCCCAGAACTTTTATTTCTGCTTCTGGAGGGACTCATCTCTTTCGCAGACGGGAAGGGCACTTGTCGAGGCACCAAGAACTCATCTGCCACAGCTTGAGGGGAAAGTCCCAAAACCACTGTCTGGACTATAGGGAGCTTTAGCTTTCATAGCAGACTCCAACTAGCAGGAACACAACCCGGTAGAGAAAGGAATGATTAAATACTACCATCGCCTCAACACCGCACAATCAGGTGTAGCTACATGTAGGACTGCCCAAGTACACAGGAACGACTCGGGCCTGGGCCCTGTGCTGTGTAGGAATCTAGGCCCTCCTAACACAGCAAGATGGGTTACTAACCCAACTACTTCTCAGCGCAGAAGAAACAAGTTAGTCAATCTAATTAGCTTCAGTAGTGCCCAGGAGGACTCGACCCAGCAAGGTGTCTCATTGGAGCTCAGCAAATTGTCCCATTGGAGCTGCTCCTCAACCCTTGAGTCATTCTCCAGTGTTGGGTCACCAACACTGCACCAACACAGACGCAGTCTCTGCCAGCTGGTCTGACACTCCCAAAAGCTATTCAAACATCCATGAATGTCTTTGGTGGTGGGTGTCTGGTACCATGCTCCCTGCCTCCAGACAGTACAGGTAGTGGAGCAGAGCAGGAACTGACTACCACCCGAAGTTGTAAGATGAGCTCTGCAGTGGCAAATTAAGGTGACCAGGTAAGACCTTATGGCAGCTTTGTGATGATGAAGGGAGCAGTGCAAAGCCTTGCTGTGGGACAGGATCTAGCCCTTTCTGTTGACTTGTCCAGATGTAACATATAATGCTTCCCCACTGAATGATAGCATATTTATTCTGTCCCTAATCTGTACTACCTATCTCCACCCCCTTTCAGTGTTCTAAAGTACTCCTCAAAGATAAGAGATCACAAATGTACACTGACAAGACGTGTGAACTTCATATAAACCCAGAATTTGTCCCAGCTGAAATTTCTGGAGTGAGCTCTGGAAAAGGTGCACTGATTTTGTCCCTGTTGCTGTTCACTGAATACTGGCAGGTCTCTGTTAAAACTGTTTAAAGTAATGTAAATTTATTGGAATTTTGTTCTTAAATTGATTAGAAAATGACAGGGAAAAAGAAAAGTAAAAAAACACGTCCTATAAAATTTCTGTCACCCTGCTATGGCCATCCCAGTAGGTTTGCAGAAACATAAAAGACATCTGGCTCAGTATGCCTCAGAACTTTTGCCCATTTGTTCATTAATTATTTCTACTTATTAAGACCCTTATATTGCTTTAAGACTCGTTTTATTATAAAAGCATAGAGAAAGAAAACATCTCTTCTTTGAACAACTTACAGTTTACATAGGTGAAAAAGACGTGTTGTATATTTTCGGTGTATTTTCTCTAAATAGATGATCTGTTGCAAATTTAGAATGACTCAGTAGATGGGGCTGGAATTATTTCTAGTTAAACTAAAAGCCCAGTCAGACTCCATATACTCAGCCAGCAATATGTTTGTGGGAAACTCTATTTTTAAACAGGATTTCACAAGAGATATTTGGAACAACTTGTTGTGTTGTGCAGATGACTGTGTTACAGAATACTGCTGGGCTTGGTTTGAACACAGATTTTGGAGGATTTTTATCAGCCTTTGGGCTCTGTGTGATTTCTGAGCAACAAATGAGCTTATCTGAATACTATGGAGAAAGGATAACCTGCAGCTGTATTCTTAATACTTACGTAACAGCTCCTTCGGCTGCTGTGCTGACTTAGCATACAAAGTCAAATGATTTACGTGAAAGTGCAATCCTGAAAGTTTCATGTTCAATTATTATTTCAAAACTTAAAAAAAAATTAGCCTTATGAGGTAATTAACATTGTAAAAAATGTTTTCTAAGCAAACAGAGGTATCCGCGAACTCATTTATCTAGGGCATACAACTTGCAAGGGTTTGGAATTGCAGTTCAGTATCAAAAATAGTGAATGTGCTGAAAAATATCAGCAGGTTCCTCCTTTTGAACAGAAAAAAGAAAAAAAAAACCACCCACAAAACCTTGTAAATTCCATGGTATGTGTAACCTGCTGTATCTGTGCTGGGGTCATTTAACTATTTCTCAAAACTTTCAAAATCCTTGCAAGTTCCCCCTTCCTCCTGTGTTTCTCAGCTGTTCCTGTGATGCAGCCTTTCAGGAGAAGAGCCGTATTCTTCACACCGTAGCCTTCACACCTCCAGTTATTCTCATTCTTTCTCAGCTTTCTTCACAGATTTTTTGTTGGCTTGATTTTTTTGAGCAGAACTGCTCGTTGTCATGCAAATATAAAAACATCTAGGTTAATATGGTGGGTCAGATTCAGAGCTGACGAGGAAAGCTGTATACATTTCCTGATATGACATGCCGGTAAATGGGCACCCTCTCTGCAGTCTTTGGACAGCTGGCTGGAGCGCAGCAGCAGTCCACCATGGAGAGCAATGGGGACAGGAATAAAGAGAGCAGTGACAAAGACCAGGCACTGCTGCCTCCCCCGGGAGCAGTTTTGGACTCCCTGTGCACAAATGCTGCCACTTCTGCCCGATGGTACAGAGCTGGAGTACAGCCGGGAGGCACAGGGTTAGGCTGGGTTTCCTGGGATGAGGAGACCAAAAAAGTGAGGTGAAAGAGACGCATGACTCCTCTCTACGTGAAGGTTTTATTATGCAGCTTGAGGCACCAGGAAGCCCAAGGTGTGAGAAGACAGGGTTACATTTTCTTTGTGCGATTTTTCTATAAAACTTCAAGAAACTCAGCATAGGATTTTAATTGGACTGAAGAATCAGGGAGCAAAAGAAGCTACAGGCAACTGGATTTTCCCCTCTTTGTGTATTCTCATTTATGCTGAAGTAGAATAAATAATGGAGATCAGCTTTGACAACAATTCAGGACCTGTATTTGAGGCTCCAGGAATTTTAGCACAAACAAATTATTTGAGTTAATAACTCAAGCTTTTCCCTCTCAAATGCACTCCTGATTTGTGAGACAGACAGACAGACAGAAGGGGCTGGGATTTACTCATTATTGCTAATGACCTCTTTAAAAATTTGAATTATTTTTAAGAGGATATTTATTAAGTTATTGCCAATAGAACTTGTTTGCCCTACCGTTACAATGAAGCCTGTTTGTTGCTTCATGAAACTTTGCACAGAAATATAATTTTCTATATATTTCTATGCTCTTTACTTGATGGTAGGAATTAGGTTCCATCTTGTTCTTCCAAGTTCCATGAAGGCTTAACCATGTTAATATTGTGAGAGTTGACAGATGGTGTTTTTACAGGTACTATTTACAAGTCCCATCTAAATGACAGTGTACTCGGTTAGACCTCGAAGAAATCAACAGAATCACAGAATGGCAGGTGTTGGAAGGGACCCCAGGAGACCATTGGCTCTCTTGGCCACAAGGGCACATTGCTGGCTCATGGTCAACTTGTTGTCCACCAGGACTCACAGGTGTCTCTCTGCAGAGCTGCCTTCCCACAGGTCAACCCCTAACCTGTACCGGTGTATGGGGTTATTCGTCCATAGATGCAGGACCCTACACTTGCCCTTGTTGAACTTCATTAGGTTCCTCTCCACCCAACTCTCCAGTCTGTCCAGGTCTCGCTGTATGGTGGCACAGCTTTCCAGCACATCAGCCGCTCATCCCAGTTTTGTGCCACCAACAAACTTGCTGAGGGTGCACTCTGTCCCCTCATCCAGGTCATTGATGACTATGTTGAATAAGACTGGACCCAGGACTGACCCCTGGGGAACACTGCTTGTTACAGGCCTCCAACTGGACTCTGTGCCGCTGATCACAACCCTTTGAGCTCTGCCATTCAGCCAGTTCTCAATCTACCTCACTGTCCACTCATCTAACACGCACTTCCTGAGCTTACCTATGAGGATGTTATGGGAGACAGTGTCAAAAGCCTTGCTGAAGTTGAGGTAGACAACGTCCACTGCTCTCCCCTCATCTACCCAGCCAGTCATGCCATCATAGAGGCATAGATTGGTCAAGCATGACTTCCCCTTGGTAAATCCATGTTGACCACTCCTGATAACCTTCTCTTCCTCTGCATGCTTAGAGATGACATCCAAAATGAGCTGTTCCATCACCTTTCCAGGCCTGTAGTTTCCTGGGTCCTCTTTCTTTCCCTTTTTGAAGACTAGTGTGATCGGCTTTCCTCCAGTCCTCAGGCACCTCTGCTGTTCTCCGTGACCTTTCAAAACAGTTCTTTTAATTCGTCTGTAGCTGTTTTTAAAAGCCATGTTAAGTTTCAAAAGCTAACAATGCCACTGAAATTCTTTCTTTAACTCGTTCAGCCCAAATTTTGGAAATGATCCTCTAAGAATATATGTAAGGACCATCGTGACTAGAGACAGACTGAAGCAAGTGAACAAATACTTTCCCAGAGCAGGACCTGTTCTCCCTTAATCAAACCCCTTTTTAGGGCTCATTCTGTGACTACATCCCATAACCCCGCAAACAAACATGCTCTCAGAGCATGTTACAATGTAAGCTATAAATGACTAATTATGAGACACTTGCAGTTAAATTTTATATTTGCCTTTAAGTGGCTGTTTGCCAGAATCGGCAACACTTATAAAACGTGTATATAATAGCCCGAAATCCTCCAAATAGGCATGCTCATATGTACATTGAGATAAACCCAGAACAGTTATTAAAATGTGTTTTTGTCAGTTATGGTTCTAAACCATATCTTTCAATTATTACTGAAGTAAAAAACATAACAAAACAATGGTGTGCCATAAATAGGACTTTTGGATAAACTTTTGGCATCCAGGATTACATGATTTAGCCTCTAATTTCCAACATCTGCTTTAGATTGATTAGCAGAGATAGTCAATACTAATTATTTTGAGGTTTAGCAGCTATGTAGAACATAACTGTGAATCTTGATAATTTCATGGCGCTCAGCCTCCAGTTTCGGAGCTGTTTGTTAGTAACCACAAGGCATTTAGTTGACGCTTGGTGTTTTATTAAGTTTAAAGCATATGCAGATTTGAGACGATCTTCTGATTTTCCTCCCTATTTTCTTCAACCGGGTTATTGTGCCGCTTGCTCTACTTGCCCCACCGGCGGGTGGCATTTTTTGTGTTAGTGACCTCACCAGCCACAGAGAACCCTGTTTGAAGTTGACATTAGGAAAAATAGCTGCACACAAGAAAAAAAAGCAGGAGCTACTAAGTGCCTTACTAATAATTTTCATACCTCTTCCAAAGCTCAACACCTTTTACTTATAGTGAGCAGGACTCAGCACCGTTGTCTGTCTACTGCTTCTCTCCACTTTAAAATTCTAAGTCAGATCCACCACATCACTTTGCGATGGCTGGCTGTCAGGCACCCCGCAGCTCATCAGCCCTGTTGGCAAAAATGACAATGGTACGTACAAGGGCACAGTGACCTGGGTGTCAACGTCAGTGTTCACCAAAGACTGTAGGCCACGGTAAAACAATAAGTTTTATGGCTTTTTGCCAGCTGGTGAATGTAAGCTTTTGTAGGACTGAATCCATATGGATGAATGTGGAACTAAACAAAGCAAAATGATACTCTTCCTGGGTCTCAGCTAGAGGAGGGCCAATATGTGACCAGTTTAATCAGTGCAAAAAGTTGTAGTAGGAGGTAAAAGTAATAAAGTTCACAGGGATGTCCAAACTCTCTCCTTTAGCAAGTACTCATCAAAGTAGAGAGAAGTGTTGCTCTGTGTGGGTCACCTCCTGGTGAAATACGAGCTTGTGAGAAGCAGATCCATCTCTTTCGCACTCAAGTTCAAAAACATGTCTTGTTTCTACTGATTATCTTCATATAGAAACTGCAGATCCAAACTTGTAAATCCTGTTTCTCAGAGGTAGCCCTTGAATATGTAAGGGTTCTCACAACAGAAGCATACTCGTGAACGAGGAGTCACATCCCTATCCCCAGTATGGCTGGTGATGAAAGAAGCTATTTAGGACTTTCCCTGCTGTTGGAAGTGTTATGGAATACAGATTCAAATTCTGCTTTCCATCTGTCCTCAGGAACTCTCCTTAGGAAAATCTCTTTAGCACCACTACCTTTAAAATCATCAGAGATGGGTATGACAGAGGTTGACTCCAGATCAACAGTCCCAAGACTGCATTACATCATTGGTGGATAAGGGAAGAGCAACTGACACCATCTACATGGACTTGTGCAAGGCATTTGACAACATCCTTCTCTCTAAAATGGAGAGATGTGGATTTGATGGATGGACCACTTGGTGGGTAAGGAATTGGCTAGAAGCACTGTGGTCAACAGCTCGATGTCCAAGTGGTGAGCAGTGATGACTGGCATTCCTCAGGGGCTGGTACTCAGACAAAGACTCGCCATCTTTGTTGGCGACATGGATGTTGGAATTGAGTGCACCTTCAGCAAGTTTGCCGATAACTCTAAGCTGTGTGGTGCAGTCAACACGCTGGAGGGAAAGCATGCCATCCAGAGGGACCTTGACAAGCTTGAGAAGTGGGCCTGTGCAAACTTCGTGAAATTCAACAAGGCCAAGTGCAAGGCCCTGCATGTCGGTTGGGGCAATCCCAAGCACAAATATAGGTTGGGCAGAGAATGCATTGAGAGCAGCCCCGAGGAAAAGGACTTGGGGGTGTTAGCTGATGAGAAACTCAACATGAGCCAGCAATGTGCACTTGCAGCCCAGAAAGCCAATCGCACCCTGGGCTGCATCAAAAGAAGCGTGGCCAGCAGGTCGAGGGAGGCGATTCTGCCCCTCTGCTCCTCTCTGGTGAGATCCCTCCTGCTGCACTGCATCCAGCTCTGGAGCCCCCAACATAAGAAGGACATGGACCTGCACAAGAGGGTCCAGAGGAGGGCCACAAAGATTACCAGAAGGCTGGAGCATCTTTCCTCTGAAGACAGGCTGACAGCGTTGGGGTTGTTCAGTCTGGAGAAGCGAAGGCTCCAGGGAGACCTTATAGCAGCCTTCCAGTACCTAAAGGGGGCCAACAGGAAAGATGGAGAGGGACTCTTTATGAGGGAGTTTAGCAATAGGATGAGGGGTAATGGTTTTAAATGGAAAGAGGGTAGATTTAGATTAGATATTATGAAGAAATTCTTTACTGTGAGGGTGGTGAGGCACTGGAATAGTTTGCCCAGGGAGGCTGTGGAGGCCCCATCCCTGGAGGTTTTCAAGGCCAGGCTGGATGGGGCTTTGAGCAACCTGGTTTAGCGGGAGGTGTCCCTGCCCATGGCAGAGGGGTTGGAACAAGATGGTCTTTAATGTCCCTTCCAACCCAAACCATTCTATGATTCTATGATAAGAGCTGCGGAGGCTCAAAGCTCCTGAGGGAAGAAAACTACACTCCATGAAGGGGAAAGCAGGCATATGGAATGAATCCTTAGCAAGGTAGTTGCTGATGCTCAAATACACGCATTACTACATACAGAGAAACTGCCGCTAGAGACAGAAATAACCAGAAATGAAAAATTTAATATTTATACTATGCTGTAACTCTGATGTTTAATAGAACATTACAACTCTCTGCAGAAAACCGTGTATCCAGCACAGTTAAAAATGAAAACAAAAAATATTTCAACTCAAATGAAAGCCCTCAAAAATATTGAAAACATTTTTTTACATACATCATTGCTGATAAAGACCTTGTTTTCCTCTAAAACATTGAAAAAAGAGAAGGAAAGTATAATAAGATGTCATGGAACTGTGATTGTTTCTAATTAATTGGACAGAGTAGCTGTCAGCAAGATAAATGAATCATCCATAGATAACTCATATTGCCAAATTTATGTGAGTGGGATTGAAAAATGAAAAGGAGTCAATAAAAATTAAATTGAAAATGAAAATACAGTTTCTGTACAGTTTTTCCAAATGCATGCAACAAGAGAAAATAAGATGTGATAAAAAGCGAAATGTGAAGTCTTCTAGTTCTTTCTACGATTGTTTATCTGTTTTATTGTTTCACTGTCTTTATGCCAAGCATCAGCTCGGCATGTTGGCTCATGAATTTTTTTTGTTTCTTATTTAGACATGAGATGAGTGGCACAGGTACAAAATCAGTAGATTTTCCAATAAACTTTTACTACTGCTAGTAGCAATGGAGAAACATGTGTAAGCTGAAGCAAGACACATAGTCTGGAATAGATGTGGGCATTTATACCAGACTTTTTCCAAAAAGAAATAATCCTGTCTCCTCAACAGAGGGCACATTATGCTTAGCAAGTGGGAAGGTGAATAAGAGATGATCAAAATATCTAACAAGACTAACTGAGGGATGCTGGGGAGAGAAGTGATGAGCCAACCGGATCAGAAGGGAATAAAGATCCCATGCTTGAGCAATAGAAAATATCCCAACTTCCTTTTCCCTCCAGTGATATGAAGGAAGCATAGGCAAGCCTTGTGCAGCGCCACACTGGAGGTACTGCCTGTGTCAAATCTCCTTGACCAGATTTTATATTTCTGTTCTTAGCAATTTTGTTTCCTAACACCAAATTTGAAGGCTAGTCTGAGAAGCTTGAGATGTTACACCCATAAAATAAACATTAATCAGAAATCAGATGTTAGGGAAGAACATCTCCTGTACTGTACACTGCTGAATTGGTATTTGTGTTGAAGACTCAGGAACTTAGAATTCTTAAGTGTGGAAAGGGTGTGGTGCTCCGCAGACATGGAAAATTCTGAACAAGCTCCAAATGTCCATCACTCCATGTAAGTACCTCTCTAGCCCTGTAGCCATCTAATCACAGTGCAGACGGGGTGTTACGTTACTTTACAGTCCATCGCACACGACCTCTGGAAGAGAGGGTGTAAGAAGTTTGACCACAGAACCCACCAGTCAATGAAAAAGAACTTTAAAAAGACCCTGAGACCAACATCCGCCTGCATGGATGAACTGGACAATAGCAGAATTTCTAGGGGGTACTTCTAGTGGGTAGCCTTACAAATCATCAATATAATGCTGAATTAACTTGCTTCAAAGCCATTTATCTTTTATAGAAGGAGTGCTGCTTGTTCTAAAGATCAGAGGCCCGAGTGTGATCCGATTCACCATGCGATGAATCAAGAACACTCCCAGCAAGATCTGCAGAATTTCTTTAATGAAGAACGAGTGAGCGACAGACTGCATCCTGGGCTCATCCTGGGAGTGGAGCATGTGACCCATAGTTGAGCCTTATTCGTTAATGGTAAAAGGCTTTTTGAAATCCATTTAAGTCTATTAGTGTTCCCAGAAAATTCTGCACTCACTCATTTTCTCAAAATAAATATCCTGGACTTAATGGAGCGTAGTGTCCTTTCACTACCAGTACCCAAGAACTACAATTACGCATTATTAAGCTATTAAACTGAACTGAACGGAAAGAACTGGCACTTACTGGCAAGATCACTGTTCTAAAATGCTCGGTAATAAGCTACGGAAAAATTAGCAAGCGGTTATAAAACTGCCATCTCCTACCAGCTGCTATCATTTTGTTTTCTCCAACAGTTAGAACACATTTATGAGCACATCTTATGCGTGTACACATATACACCGAGGAAGGCGCACACAGAGGTCTACCTGAGCTGTCACAGGCTGAGCTGGCAGGGGATTTCAGTAAGCCAGCTCGCTCTTGAGCACGTTGTAGGCCGGTTCCTGCAGCATTTCCCTCATAAAGACAGTGTCCCCTCTGGAAGTCTCTAAAATACCCTCAAAAATCAGATAGCACAGAGGGCTCGACAGACCTTAGGATGCAAAGCAAAAACACTCTTGAGCCCCCAAATAACTGATAACGTATTTTGAGAACAAGTGAATCAACACTGGAGCTTCTTTCTGTTTATTGTGCCATTAGGCATGCAGGGAAGTTAGAAAGGGGAAAAGTCAGACATTGGAAACTTGTTACACTCTTGTAAGGTGTTATGATCCATAAATTTGGGATTTCCAAATAAAAAGCTGTTGGCAACATTATAAAAGGCTTCAGGGATGTGCAAACATCATAAATGATCATCTTAACGCTTCACCTGCTTCAAAAATCAAGGAATAACTCAGTTATTGTTGACTTCAATGCTAACCTATTCAGTCACTTGCTCTATGCCTCTTTCTTAGAGTGCTGTTCAAAATCCACAGCCAACCTTCATGATCTTTGCTTCACGCTGTAGATTTATGGTAAAGCAGCGCCTTCGTTGTTTTGTCTGCAATGCTGACATCCATTATTACATATTTCATTTATTTTATTACTCTGTTTTTACTTTCTGACATCAATTTTATAGGTGAGAAACATTCCCTTGAGTTATGACTGAGTTGCCTCCTCACTCTTCCCCTAATGCATGCATTAAAAGCACATGTTTGAATCTGCTTGCTCAAAATTGCCACAGTACAGAGTGAAAAAGAGCAAATAAAAATGTTAATTAATTATGCAGAGCTGATATTGGAGCTAAGCCAGAGCTACTACCTCTCTCTACTTTTAGCAGCACAATGCAGTTCATCTCCATGGAGATTTATCGTCAATGTCCCCAAGAAGAAAATATAGTCTCCTGAAAGGGTATAATAAAATATAAGTTTATATCACACCATATAAAGTTGTAAGGAGTTCACAATGATCGTGCTGATTTTACCAATAAGCAGTTACAGATTTATGACTGCAAATACATTTTTTTCCACTCACGGATGAGCTCAGCACCCATTTCACGCAACGCTCCTATGGGCCACTGCAGCCTAGTACAATGTACCAAGGCATAATCCGTTCACCTGCCAGATTGAAGGAAAGGCACTGAACCCTTTCATCCATCTTCACACAAGGAACTGGCTAGAGCTGCAGTTTTCAAAACATCATCCCTAAGATTCAATACCTGAATCCCTGTTTACGTGCTTTAAATATAAGTGATCTGATCGCACACCTGCTGGGCATTTATGGTGTCTTTGCTGCAGTTGAAATGAAGCTGCCTTCACCCACATTTGTTCACACATATGGTCAGCATCTCTGGGTGCATGGGCTTCAGGGATTTGTTTGGCTAGTGCCATTCTGGGATACGGTAGGGATTCTGGCTTGCGAGGGGAGTGGCAGGTAAAAGACCCAGCTGGGCTTCCCAGCTTGTTCCAGCAGGCTTTTCTCCTTCTGTCCAAACACAGAATCAATGACATACATTTGATATCTTTTTAAGTGGAAACTCATGATAATCATAACCAGGGTATCATGTAGTAATGGAAATTATGTATGGTCATTTCAAATTGGGACAAGGCTAAATGCACATTCTCTTATTGAGGAATGTGGATTTCTTGTTCCATATTCTCAGCCATTAACACTGTCAAAGGAGAAACCCTCTCCCACAGTCAAAAACATACAGCTATTCAAGTGACCTTTATATTAATAGGCATTAGTTCAGCTGGAGGTAAGCAAGCATTTCTAGATTGCAAACAAGAATTTTGGGACATTATTAAAAGGCTTACATTTTTATTACATACTTTGTGCAAACAAGTATAGGATATTATTTCTTAAAGTAATAAATTCCCCAAATTCTCTCACAGAGTTCTTATTAACTGGTGTTTGACAAAATGTTTTGTGTTATAGGTGTTTAAACATAACATAAAAAGATAGCATTTAAGGCGTGGGAATTCAATGCTCAGAATCAGTTTATTTATGCTTTTTCACCTCCTGTATATTTTTGTTCATCCTTTCCCAAGCCTTCTTTGTCCCCCCCTTGGAGGAATGTAGGAGGCAAACATATCCAAAGGTTAGAGACAGTAGAAAAGTGGGTTTTGAGATAATTTGTAAAATAGAGAGAATGACCCATCTATACTGCGTTTCCAGTTGTCAGACACATGGCTTTTGACTAGGAAGGGAAGAAACTAAATAAAAATACTCCAGATGTTAAAAAAAACCTTCACCTTTTCTGTAGGGTATCCATTTACCCCATCCTTTTTAATGGTTTCCTTTTATAGATACTTCTGAGCTCTTGAGTTTCTTACTTCCTTCGGTTCATTTTTCCCCTTACAATGTTTCTCCACTTAACTGGACTTATTAAGATTTTCGTTTCACTTGTCTCTGAGGGCTTTTTCCCCTGTTCTTTAGGACCATAATTCTACATGGGTCGATTAACAGTGCATCTGTTACTTCCCTGTGCTGCTTTTTTTTTCCCAAGCACTTTTCAGAGTACCGAGGAGAAACGCTAAAGAGTGTAGATTGGAGGATGATTAGTTTTCTGCATAGCTTTTGCCTCCTCCCTGCTATGTCACTTCTTCAGTTCTTGCTGTCTTCATTGTACTGGCACTAAGGAGCTTGGTTCACCGCTACCTTGAATCTTGTGCAGATACTTCTGCTCTGGCAAAAAAAAAAAAAGTTTCACTCACAACAAATGAAAACTGCTATGTTAGGTGCAAGCGGTGGAAAGAAATACCTTCCAGTGAAAATGTCTTTCACAGAATCACAGGATGGCAGGGGTTGGAAGGGACCTCTGGACATCACCTAGTCCAACCTCCCTGCCAAAGCAGGGTCACCTAGAGCAGGTTGCACAGGAATGCATCCAGGCGGGTTTTGAATGTCTCCAGAGACGGAGACTCCACCACCTCTCTGGGCAGCCTGTTCCAGTGCTCTGGCACCCTCAAAGTAAAGAAGTTCCTCCTCATGTTGAAATGGAACTCCGTATGTTCAAGTTTGTGCCTGTTACATCTTGTCCTGTCGCTGGGCACCACTGAAAAGAGCCTGGCCCCATCCTCCTGACACCCACCCTTTAATGGTTTATAAGCATTGATAAGATCCCCCTCAGTCGTCTTTTTTGCAGACTGAAGCGACACAAATCCTTCAGCCTTTCCTCATAAGAGAGGTGTTCCAATCCGCTAATCATCTTGGTAGCCCTTTCCTTATACCTGGTTTCTGGTGTTCTGGCATTGTGAACTTGCTGGATACTGGATACTGCAGAAGCGTCAGAGCCCTCCTGAAGAAGCATCCATACCCTCACTGGAGACCACTGGGAGAATGGCGTACACCAGCCTGTGACTCCATGGGGTACCTGCACACCTGCCCATCTCTTGGGCCACGGCCGTGGCTATGGAGAGCCAGGCATGGCTGTTAGGGCTCAGGAGGCCTGACTGATTTAGGGCTGAGTGATGAAAAAATGGAACAGTTTTCACCAAATCACTCCCTCCTCACAGCAAAGACGCTGTGTGTCCCCACCACTGCCCCCGTGCTGTGCCTTCAGTCAAGCACTCTAGTCACGCTCCTCTCTTTGGCCAGGCTTTTGAAAAATGGGTAAATGTACACCGTCAGAGCCTAGCAAAAAACCCCAAACCCAAGATATTTTGAGGGGGGGGCACAGCCTGCCTGCTGCTAGCGCCCCTCGGCCCGGGCCGTACCGGCTGGGGGGATGCAGGGCGGCCGGCTGATCCGGGGACGCTGCGCTGCCCTTCCCTCGGCAGGCAGCTCGCTTCCCCCTCTCACAGCCCTGCGCCGGCCCCACGCTCGCCCACTCGCCCCACAGCCCTGCGCCGGCCCGACGCTCGCCCACACGCCCCACCGCCCTCCGCTGCCCCGTCCCCGTCTCCCCCGACCCGGCGCCGACACAAGATGGCGCCGCAGCCCCCACCGTGCCGCCGGCCCCTGGCTGACAGGCGGCTGCTGTGCCAGCCCCAGAGTCCGCCGGGGTCACGGCTCGGGCCTGACCAGCCCACAGGGGATCGCCTCAGGAGGCCAAATTACAAACTCCACACAAATTGACACGTTGGCTTTGTTTTTTTTTTTTTTTCGGCGTGCGTCGCCATAACGGTGGGCACGGCCGTGGTACCAATCAGGGGAAATGGCGGCCTGACTTCTAAAACCCAGGCCACTAGTGGCTCTCCTGCGGGATGGAGGCGAAGGCCGGGCAGCACAGAGATGACCACTTTCGGGTGACAGTCAGGGTGCTGGCAAAGGGTGGCGCAGGCCCATGGATGTCCTTCGGTGGGCGGCTGTCGGCTGTTTCCCTGGCAGGTGGCTCGCACAAGGGCTGAGGCCACCAGCTCCGGGGGCTCCTCGGTGATCGGGGAGTTAGGCTTGCAAAAAGAAAAAGGCCAAGTTTTCTTTTTTCCTTCCCAGAAGCAAATTGTCATGGGGGCCTGGGCCTGGAGGAACTGCTGGAGGAGAAGTGTTGTGCCATGAATGTCAGTGGGTCACCGGCCTGTCCTTTTGGGACTCGCCTGCGGAGTGAGAGAAACCGAGGTGAAATGGTGGCATAAAGCCATTTGAGCTGAAATGTGCTCGCTGGACTGAAGGAGACCAAGGAGCAGTCCAGCGGTATGTGTGTATAGTACTCATATATATATGTAGTGTGGTGTAAGCACATTACTGAGATTTAAACGCAGGGGAAAAAAAAGACTGTGCTCTTTTTTTTATGACCTTTCACCTTCATACGCTTCTGAGCTTTCAAACACAGGCGAAATAAGGCCTAACAAAAATCTTTTGCTGGAAGCAAAAAACGAGCACTCAGAATAAACCTCTGCGCTTCCCTGCTGAGTTTGCTTTTCTTAGCTGGGTTAGGTAAAAACTCGATGAAGTTTGCTATCGGGTCTCTGCTCCTCCAAAATCTCACCGTTCCCTCTGCGGAGGGAGGCAAGGAGTGAAAAAGAGAGGGGCTGTACAAATGCTTCACGTGGCAGGGTTGAAATACGGGCAATGGTGGTGGTGGTGGTGGGGTGCAGCAGGAAGGGGAATGTGCCTTTATGAGAAGGTTTTTGTGGTGACTGTTAGGAAGCCGGGAGCAGCGGTGCCCTGGATGCCAGCCCAGGAGGATCGACATCAGGTTTCCTGCTGCTGAGTCACTGCCCAGCCACGCCTGGCACCGGGCGCTGGGGCAGGACGCGTATAAATAAACTCAGCGATGACTCCACGGATGTGCACTCCTCTGATAACGGCCTGGTTGAAGCTGTTGTCCTAAAGACCCTGTGCCAGCGAAATCAGAGAATGGGAATTTGGATGTAGGCTGGAGAGGCAAAGAGATGTGTTATTTTGGCGGGGAAAGGCCAGCATTAGCTGAAATCGGCCATGAGCAATTTACTGCCATTTCCAGAAAAAGCCAGCTGATTATAGCATTCTTCCCTGCCCTTCCCCGAGTACAAAAATATCTCCTTCAGCTGTGTGGATCTCCAAACCGGAGCCAAACCTGGAGGAGCTGTGGTAGTTGCAGATACGTTCTCATTTGACAAGGGTGGAGCGACGTCCAGAGCTGGATTATGTCAGTCAGACTGACAAAGCAGAGCAAAGCATCACCACAACAAAAAGCTCTGCCCTGTCTTAGGTAAAGCGTTGTTTGTTTGTGACTGCTAGGCTCCCGGTGAGGAGAAAACCCTAAGAGACACTTAATAGCCCTTTAAAGAGAGCCCTTAAGAGGTTTTTTTCAGCCCTGCAAGTTATTTTCATTAACAGGCTACTTGTACATGTTGTAACTTGGCTAACAGTAATTTGTTTATTAGTTATTATTATTATATTTTGCTGGAAACAGACTATGTAGAGACCCACACCTTTAAAGGTCTGGCAAGAGGCAGGTGGATTTAGTTACACGGTGCAGAATTATGCTAAACAACATGATCAACAAGAATATGAACAGTGAACGAAGCGGGATTTCATATGGAGCCTTGTCTCTGATGTATCGCCACGCAGCCCTCTTTTCAGCCTCCCCCCCGAGAGCTTCTGTTTCAGTCACAGGCAAAAACAGGAAAGAAAATCTTGATATATTCTTTCAGGGCATCATCAAAGGCTTTCACTACATTGTCAAAGGAGGGCAGTCTCAAGTAAAGCAAAAGACTTAAAAAGCCAAACCCTTACGAACCTGAGGGTTTATGAAAAATCCCCATAAAGATGCTCCGTCTGATGCTGGAAAGTCACTCCCAGTTCAAGCCACAGTCACATTTTCCATAGCTATAGGAATGAATGGGCTCTTTCCGCTCTGAGTGCTTTTATAGAAGATGGTGACACAACAGTGCAAAATGGTCATAGTTAAAGCACGATACGTAGCAGAGAACAGAGATGAGATGATAAGCTAGTAAAAGGAAGAGTAAATAATAAACAAGACTATTAAGAAACGTGAAAAACTTAGGCTGCTCTGTAGCTAATAGATAACAATGACAGTACCCTGAGGATAAAGGTAGGAGAAAGCAACTACAATGAGTCTTTTCATAGCAGTATATCTTTTTGTAAAATAAGATGCAACAAAATACAATAAAAAACCCTCAGAAGGCAAGTTGTCTGTATGTGTTATTAACGTAGGAGAAAGAATTGAAAGTGTCTTTGGCCCCAGAGAGAGATCTGTGTGCTTCACCCGTCTGCTAAGAATAAGGGCAAGAAAGGCAAGCCACTGAACAGTGTGAGGAATAATGGATGAACCAGAACCCTAGACATAAATCTGTTAGTAGGATGAAGTATGAGGCAGTAGTGGCAACTTGCTAAAATTAAACCAGTGAATCTGAACATTAAGTGTATCTCTGGTGCACCTTACTTGATTCACTGAGAATACACTTGGGATGCAGTTGACAAACGGTGTTTATTAGTGGGCTAATAGACTCAATTTGAACAGAGAGAGGGAAATAAATCAAATGATTGACAGCACTGAGCATTTTCTCATGGCAGTTTCTGTGGGACACAGTGACTTAGCGTCTGTATCCCTCACATGCAGGTTGCTCAAGTCACCGGATGCTTCATACCAAGAGGCAGCACAAACATCCGCTCCTCCAGCCTCAGCGTCTCTGTGCCTGCCCTAGGGAGCAGCCGCTAGAGCTGTGCCACATTTGTGGTCCATGCCGCACTTTGCCACCCAGCGACTACACCAGTTAACAGTACAGTGACCTCTAGGACCCGCGGACCTCCAATAATTTGACCATTCCCAAATCGATGTTGTATTTTAGGCAAGATTTATTTGTTTGGTTGATGCATTTATTGACATCTCTGAATTTATTTTAAAATAAATGCTTTATTTAGACTGGAAGACAGCCCTAATTAAAAAAGAAAAAAAAGAAAAAAGGACATGGATGAGAAAGCAAGAGAGCCTGGGGAAAAGCCCAAATGCAAGATGTTAAACTCTGTGACAAAAATCCAGATCTTATCTTAAATAAATGTAAATAGTTCAAGCCTGTTGTAGGTGTATACAGGTGTATTGCTCTGTGAGGTGCCTTAGTTGTATTGTTTCTGCTAAAGATGACTTTCAGAGACAAGACAACAAACAAACTCAGTTGACCATGTTCTTACAACCATACCAAGTGCTCCTTTGCAGAGGCAGTCAGGGTGGAATCTGTTTGTTTGGTTGGTTTTTTTTTAATGTTGGAGCTGGTTTTTAACCCTGGAGCTGATTGAATACGGGTTGGTTTCCATTTTAAAAAATCCCCCAGACCTGAGTGATGCGTTTGCGTAGGATGCTGAGCTGTCTGAATGCAGAATAACTTCCCTGACACTGTGCCCTCTCTCTCTGTACCTCCTACCTAGAGAGGTAAAGTTTTCCATCCTGGCTTCCACAGCAACAGAGATCTAGAAAGCAGGAGCTTGTAGGCAAGTCTCCAGCTATCTAAAGATACTGTCTTTCTAGAGTCTCACCGGTAACTGGCAATTTGTTGGTGCAAATAGCCCACTTCTTTTCTTCTTCTTCCAGAAGCCTCAGGCTAGGTGGTTTGTGGAGTAGAATTCCAGCTCAGCCTGATGCAACAGGTTTCTTTCTATGGCTGTGGCAGAACGTTGTGAGCAGTTCCATAGCTGGGTGCGCTTTCTGGGTTACTGACTTCCTTGCCCCACGTCCAAGTGCCTCTCTCTGCTCAGTTCTCACATTCAGGCACTTCTAGGTTTTCAGGTTTTCAGAGCTTTCATACCTCTGGCCTGATCACTCTAGTTTTTCCTCTGTCCTCCACGGATCTACGATTGTTCAGGTGGGTCAAACATGAGAAGCTGTTTTATCTTCAGCGGTTTTATCTCGCTGTATATGTGTGATTTGTGATATCTGCACATATTTGAAACATCAAGGAGCCTACAAGGTGCCTTAGATTAGTGGAGAGAGAAGAGTTAAGGCCAGCTGAGAATCTAGGCCACAACATAACTATGATGCGTTTTTCTGCGTTCATTCAGTTGCTCATTACTTCTATGATGAAAGAGAAGAGCTGAATAAAACAGGTGAAAATGAATTTGCAGAACACATGTATCACTTGTATAAATTCTGTTCATAAACTTATTTTGTCCTCAACAGTATAGCTTCTGAGCTCTCTCTGAATCTTCATACGTTTGTCGTCACAAAATACCTCTGAGTGCATTGCTATTGTCCTTCTACATGGTGTTCAGGAACAGAGAGATTAAGTGAACTACTCGATGACAACCATGTCTTGTAAGTTCCAGTCTAGTGTGTGGGCTTGGAGATCATTCTTTATGCTAGATATGAATTATTTTAATAGAGGGACCATGGGATACAATTTCAGACTTCTTGAAGCTCAGTTGTGGAGAAGGAGATTCAATAAATTTCTCCTATCTCATTCTCCATTGATGGTGTGCCATGGGCCTTCTCCAGCTCTCAGGCTACTTCTCATGTCATCTGTAATTCCTTCTCCCACATCAAGTAACTGAGACAGTGGTCTAATACACTGACAAAGGAGAATCCCGAGAGAAACTGAGATTTAGTTCTGCAGACTGTAACTATTCGTGTAATTGGCTGTCATCTCTATAATTATGTTTTGTCCAAAAGCCAGATCAAACTAAACTCACTGGGGAACAGGCTATCAAAAATAAATAAATAAATGTATCTCAGGGACAAAATCTCAGGTATTGTTTTAATAGAACAAAAATACAATAAAATAATCTATTAAAGGTGTTTTTATGATTTTAAAAAATGATGGGCAAGAGAAGGTATAATGCCAGACATTATATTTTTTGGGTGATGTTGCAATACTCCCATTTCCATGTTGCCGTGAAGTGTGAGAGGACATATCCCTTACACTGTCTGAGATCAGTAAGGGACTCAGTGAATCTTCCTGCGAGGTTTTTTGTGGAAGTAGCCCATGTCACTAATCTTGAAAATTTTCTTAGAGAAGATTGTTCATGCTCTTTCAGGTGTGTGCACATCTTCCTCTTTGCTGCTCTCTACATTGCCAGGCGTCCATTGATGGTTTCCTTGGCAAATGGGGGAGAAATGGTGATAATTTCTGGGAAAGCTCTGTGAAATGCTCCTTCTCTGAGATGTTTCCGTTATAGGAGAGTAGTTCCACAATTCCATCTTGTTGAAAGTAAAGTCTTCAGCTGAAGAAGTTGGAAGTTACCACTGGTGGGTTTTGCATCTAAGGCCACCAACACAACCTGCAGTGCAGAGCCTGTCCCCTGGTGGGGAGGGGGTTGTCTTGCCTTTCCCTTTGCGAACACCGGGCAGGGGGTGGGCTGCCCAGGGGTGGGCTGCCCAGGACTGGGCTCTCAGGCTGGAATTGCAGTAGATTATGGAGCCCTTTGAGTTGAGCAGGTCTGAGCAAGAGGATGGAAGCTGCATTTCAGGAGACCTGGGGAACACAAGCACCTCAGGTGGGACTGAATAAATTGAAAACTGATCTCTGCAGGTTCAGGGGGACCTGCATGTACCGTGAGCAGTCTATCTATAGATGTCCACCTATAGAGTTGCAACAAAGAAATCTGATGGGGAAAACATGATGTTACCTTACAACAGTTACCTGTTAATCAACCACCACCTTGCCTTCTTACCCATTCCTTGTATAAGATTTATTGATTTCTAAACAGACCTTTGTAAGAGTCATTTATGAGACTGGAAGGAAGAATTATCTAGTGCCTGCCTGACAGTTTATATCGGTGGATTTCAACAGGAGAGAAGATGGTAAATTGTTGTGACAAGGTACAGTGCTGTGAGCAGATGTAAATTGCCAGCCCACCAATACATTAGAGCCACTAAGTGCCAATGCTTATTGATTAGTATGCGTTTTCTCCTGCTAATGGCACCAATTTGTGAACAGCCAGGGTATGATTCTGACATTGATTATCTTTTCAGTGACTTTGAAGGGGACTCAGCTGATTTTGTCCTTGACTTCCACAAAAATCCTTCGTAGTGTCACTCATCCTCTACAGACCTCAGTTACATATACAGTGACTAGAAGCTGAGATGAAGGCTGGTACCAACCACCACACTGAAAACGCAAACAGCAGCTGTGTGTAATAAGCTGTGCATGTTTGTGTGTAATTAGAGAATTTGGTCAATAATAAGAAGAAAGACTAAGGACTAAAGGCTGACAAAGCTTCTTTCTTCCCTGTCCACACTGCCAAACCCACACAAACTCCAATCATTTTACGCTCCCTCTTGCCTTGAAAGAAGTCTTTTAACTGTCAGACAGCATCTTACCCTGCAGACTCCTCAGATAAAACAGACTTCATGTTTCTGTTCCCTGAGAAAGGACACCATTGATCCCTTGGCAAAAACGATTAACAGCAGACCAAAGACACTAAAATAGACCCCCCTCAAAAAAAATGTGGGCTGAGATCAGAAACAGTCTTTCTGAGCCCTGGCAACAATTGGTTTTGTCCTAGGGTCAGCCACATCTCCTCGCAAAAGCTCATGGGCCACATGGGCATGCAGAAGCATGTGCTGGAAGCAAAAAGGCTCAAAGGACATTTTGGCTCAGCTCTCAGGTGTATTTTTGCCAAGAGCTTCACCTGGAGGGCAGGAGGCAGAGAATCCAACAAGGCAGAGCTGCGTCTGCTGGAAGGGAGCGGCGTTTGGGTGGGCAAGAGGTCGGTGAAGTGTAGGGAGGCTGAGCAGTTCCTCCTGACTGCTCTAATAGGACTCACCTGAGGTGCCGCTTACAGAAGAAAGGGATTTCTTCAGGCCAGGCACTGGCCATTTGTGTCCAGTTGTGAAACTGTACAAGCCCAAAAGTTTGTTATCTGGAGAAAGGGGAAAACCTGCATTAGGAAGGGAGGAGGCATAAAGCGCACTTGCTAAAAACGACCAGTAACAGCCGCAAGGTGCTAGACAGTGTGAGAAGCTGATATAACAACTAAATACATGGGAAATGGATAATAGTTCCTCTTCTGGCACTTTTAAAATTCTTTTATATCTATTACTTAATCTTAGAACATAAAAAGGTCAAAGAGATCTCATTTTATTACTCAGTGCCACCATCTCATCAAACAGCCAATTAGTTTTACAGAGGAAAGGGCTTCATTCTCTCTTTACAGAAGTTCGACTAAGTTCAGAAGAAAAGAAAAATATTTGTTCTTACTTCTCATCACTCAAGACTTGGGAGAGCCTGAATATGTACCGACCTCCTCACCGTCACAAATTTATAAACAGAAAGCTTTTTTTGATTGAGAGCAAACAGACTTTCTGGAAAGAATAGAGAAGAAAAGATTGCTTTTAGTTTTGTGATTAACATGGTCACTCTTTCCCAAAAAGTTTGTTCCTTTAAAATATGTGGGAAAGGTGAGGCTACAGAGAGAGGTCAGAGACAGCTGAACAGCTGAAAGGTGAGACAAAGATCCAGAAATTCCATTTTGTCACAATCTGCAGTTGCACAGGCACATTCCATCATGTACTTAATGATTCTCCAACAGAGGGCAAATCATATTTTTTAAAAAAATAATATAACCTTGCCATAAACTTTGTAGAATGAGAACAGGAACAAAAGGAGGAGGAATAGCAGTGGAGTTACGTGAACAGAAGTTGTCCTTAGAACGGCATAAGAACTCACCAGCTGATGGCTGATACCAAGTGACAAAATAGCTGAGCCACTATACGTGTTTGGAACTCAGCTGCATCTGCCACAAATTACATGGGAAGAACCCTGTGTGATTTTTAAATGTACAAGGAGATATCCTTGGGGAAACAATGGCCTTAATGATGAAGCTTTGAGAGAGTGAGAAAAATTCATTAGTCATAAAGAAATCCTGGTGAGCCACCCAGTCACTCAGGAATTTACGATCATTCTTGTTCCCAGTAAGAATGCATACGAATTTCAAAAACATGTAAGAAGAATGAAGTGTTGCAAGACCTGCACGTGAAGGAGGGAATAAACAAAGGGAGTTAATCTTTGGATTTTAAAAGTAAATTAAATCCCCTGTTGAACTAGAAATCTGGCACCTGAATGGTATGACAGATCGATGTGTCTGCCTTTCAAAGGCAGTTCTCCATCTTCTTTTTGTTAGTCCCAAAGAAGGCAGCAAACCAGCAGCCTGTGCAGACTGCTTCCCAAACTAAAGTGCGATGTAGCCACAGGGCCTGCTTGTCACGTTGTGACTGCAGGATAATACAGCTCACAGGTCACCATGCTGTGCCCACTCTCATGTACACCTTTTGTTCAGCGCTTCATTCATCTCGCTGTTCAGGCAACTTGAATTGCTCGGCACATGCATTTGTGACTTTCGAAACAGGGTGATACCTTGTTGGAAGATAAATGATGGATATACAGTTGGAGGACATTCGTTCTTAGTTCACCTTAATCAGAGCTGGCCGAACCCAGGAAAGTGCGCATCGTTATTTTGACATTTGGTTTTGTTCCAGTTTGAAATTAAATCCAATTTGTCAAAACTTGTAGAAGAAATTCTCTAAGAAGAAAAGAATTGCACAGCAAATATCAACAACATGGTATTTTTGCAGTGGAATGTGCCTTCTCAGGAGGTAGGCGTGCAAAGCCATTTGCCAAAGAAACATGGAGATGGTGGTGCTCCAGACTTGGCGTAGTCTGAGGAGGAGGTCGTCCATGGATCCAGAAGTTCATCTCAGCTTGAATTTGGGCACTGAAGAGTTTTGGGGCTTTCAGGTTGCTGCTTCCAGGACAGAAAATCTGGAAGTGCTGGTGGAGCAGCCCTGCCCTGGGGTACCATGCGCTGCAGAGAGAACCCCCAGAGAGCCATTACCGGCCCACAGGGCAACTTCCTGAACTTGAATTCGAGTCTGCAAAAGTCCTAATGCAAAACAACTCCACAAAGTATTACGACTTTTATGAATAAGGATTTTTAAATTAAATGTTGTCCAACAATTATTAGCCAGTAATTGTTGTAATTGCGCTCTCTGTATTCTTACACAGAGAGAGCCCCTTCACACTAAACAGAGAAAGCGAATGGAGGCGTTGGTTCTCCCTTCAGAGCTGAGCCAAAATTTGCATCTCTTAGTAGTTCCCGACAGTCGTGGCATAAAGTTAATTTACTCATCCCATGCTGATCCATTCTGCTCTGTATAAAAGCTCTCCAAGCCTGAAACACACCTCCCCATGTAGACACAGCTTCCTTTCCCTGCGCCTGACTGCCAACAGGCAGCCCTGAGCGCTGGGCCGTGTGGTTTTTTGAGGCAGGGTGGGCGCGTAGCAGAGAACAGGCTCTTGCACACTCTTCCCAAGACAAGTAAAACACAAAAGGAAAGGGATTGAGATGAAGTTGTTGCGGGGCCAAGCGTCTCCATGATCAGATTTTGGGTTTTTTTTTGGCAAGGATTCAGACTAAATTCTGCAGTCAGAAGACTGCAGAAGAGAATCAGAAGGCAGTCGGGAGAGCTCAACAATGCTCTTTGCCCTCTTGGGATTCTGGGAGCCGGCAACGTGTGCTCACAGCCTAGAAAACCAACCGCATCCTGGGCTGCATCAAAAGAAGCACGACCAGCAGGTCGAGGGAGGCCTACCCCTCTGCTCTCATGAGACCCCACCTGGAGTACTGTGTCCAGCTTTGGAGTCCTCAGCACAAGAAGGACATGGACCTGTTGGAGCGGGTCCAGAGGAGGGCCACAAAGATGATCCAAGGGCTGGAGCACCTCTCCTATGAAGACAGGCTGAGAAAGCTGGGGTTGTTCAGCTTGGAGAAGCGAAGGCTCCAGGGAGACCTTCTGGCAGCCTTCCAGTACCTAAAGGGGGCCTACAGAAAAAGTGGAAAGGAACTCTATGAGGGAGTGTAGCGATAGGACGAGGGGTCATGGTTTTAAACAGAAAGAGAGGGAATTTAGATTAGATATTAGGAAGAATTCTTTACTGTGAGGGTGGTGAGGCCCTGGAACAGGTTGCCCAGAGAAGCTGTGGATGCCCCATCCCTGGAAGTGTCCATGGCCAGGCTGGATGGGGCTTTGAGCAGCCTGGTCTAGTGGGAGGTGTCTGTGCCCATGGCAGGGGGGTTGGAACTAGATGATCTTTAACGTCCCTTCCAACCCGAACCATTCTATGATTCTGTGATTTGTCAAACTACCACTGGTGTGGTGGGACAGAGTTAGATGAGCGTAGTGTACTTTTGACAATACTTCCATTGCTCTTTCTAGAATGTCCATGTCTAGACATTTATGGAATATGCAGTTTTGTCTTGGTAAGTATGTTTTGCTAAATGTTGCTGTGTTAATTCAGGAATAGGCAGGGTTTTTTAACCTGACTTGGTAAGAAAATGTAATTTAGGAGGTCATAATTGTGTATGTGCTGTAATATTTGAATCCATATATAATTTAAGTCAAAGCTTATGTAAGGTAGCCTTAAGTTCTGTATTTTTTTCTTTAGGATGGGGATGTTTGCAAGGGAGAAGGACTGTATCGGTGTCCACAGACAAGAACAGATCAGTGTGAATTCCAAACGTCGTTTGGGGAGGGAGAGGAAGCGAAGGAGGAAGGAAGAGTGAGGGAGAAAGTGAATATCAAACCCTTGATTTGCATAAGGCTACAAATGGAACTTGGACTTCATTAGACATTGATGAATCCAAACCTTGGTCATGCTTGAATGGCTTTGAATTTTTGAGAAAGACATGAGGGAAAAGTGGGGATTGCTATAAACATATTTTATGTTACTTTAGGTAATGGATAAAGTGAAGTAGGTGTAATGAGGCTTTCTGGTTACTCTTTAAATAGACTATGATATATAGTATGATAGTCCTCTTAAGCTACATTTACATTTATTTTTTTATAATATGTAAATGTTAATTTCCTACATTTCTGGAAGACTGTATTGAGGGGAATCAAATCTAGCAGATTATCCACCCCATTTAACAACGTAGTGAGTTGTTGATGTATCTCGGTTATACACAATGCATGGTAAAGAGAAAAGACCATGCAGGAACTGTTACTCTGTCCATTTGATACTTGAGTAATGAGATTTCAAAAGCTTTTTGAAGGCTTGGTGTTAGCCTGGAAGATCCATCCGCTCTTTGTCTGCTGGAGATAGCTCATTTCTTTTAATTTACAAAATGATTTAATGCACAGGGCTTTGAAAGTGATGGACTAGACATCAGTAATGCCAGAGGGAACTGCAAACTGCAGATAGCAAGAGCCATTGAAAGCATTTCTGCTACACAACTTGCCAGGCATTTTTTTTTAATATTATTTATTAGTCATATGTACCATGACACACAATTTTATAAATTTGCAATTTTAAGCAGCCACACATAGAAAAGCATTCAAAGTTTTTCAAATGCAAAAAGAACACGAGTATATTGTTACGATTTTTATTTCTCTTAGCTGTGGTGTAAACACCAGGTAATGAGGATAATGCGGTGCTTCTGTCTCCATTGCCAGTAGATCATCCGAACATGCAGAAGGCGCTTGACTGTCTCTGCTTTGACAGATAAGCTCTGGGACCTTTCTGCAGTATTTTAGGAGATTAGGACCCACAGCCCTGCCCCTGCCTGCCCCTCCATGGCTGGCAGGTGACTGGAAGCAAAATAGTGCTGAGTGATACCTGTCTGTTGAGCCCAAATGGGAGCTCCAAGATGCCATGTGTTAAAATAGATGTGTGGTAATGCACCAGGGGCTGCTCTGAGGTGTTGTGAAGAAGAAGCAAGAGGATCATAAGATGGGAAGGTCTCATATAGTCTAAGTCCTTGACTGTTCCCATGATAAATTGTAGTCACTTGGGGCCCTGCGTTATGCTCCGGATTTGGATAGAATGCTGTGGTTATTTCAAGGGGAGCTGGTTTAAGACTTTAGGGTGAAACAGGATCATAAGGATCATAGGTCACAGTAAGTTACACTTTTGTCCCATTTCTCTCAGAGTGGTGGTTCTGATGTTTCCTGTCCTCATTTCTACTGTTTTTATCAGGGTTGTTTACAAACCTGCTCAGTCTCACTGATTCTCTGATGAATCTTCTAATTTAAAAAGAAAAGTTAGAGTTTTTAGCAAGCTTTAGGGATGGTAAATTCTGTAGACAAAGTTATCAACAATGCGTATGGCTGACACAGTAATGTACAGATGAGATGCTTAGTGTAGGCTAAACCTGGACCTTTCCTCACTCAGAAGTATTCAACCTTTAGGCCAGAAGTATTCAACAAAGCTCTAGGATCTGCTTATCTTGGAGTATAGCTGATGGATTGCAATGGGGTTTAAAGATGCACTTTAGTATTTTACTGGCTAGGAATTAATCTATGTATTATTAGAACCAGGCAGTCAGAAAAATGGGTTAAATTAGTCGTTGAATATTAATTCAGCTGAGATTTGGCAAAAATACTACTGCATTGCAGTAAACATCTGAGAGAGAGATGCCTTCCTCAGAACTGGTTCTGTGTACAACAGGTAACAGCCCTGACCGAAGTCCAGGGGGCAGGAACACCCCTGCAGGGGCTTCTTCTGCAGCCGTGCCTTGGGTCTGCCTTAGGACTACTGTTGCTGGTGAGCTTCAAGGGATGATGATCAGCAAAGTGTGCAAATGAATCAGGGCCGTTTGCGTTATTTGTGTCTGGAGAGATTAGTGAGCAGCAATATAAGCAGTTTATCAAACAATAAACAGGGGAAACAGCGGAAATAAGGAAGTCTGGTTTTCTTTAAGTCCATGTCTGGTTTCCAGCCTTGATCTCACTGCGATAATTGCAGCCTCCCCAGCATGTCTTTTATGAGAGCCCTGTCATTCCTGCAGTTCCCTCTCTACTTAACCTTAAGCCTCTTCACAGTATCTCCAGGCCCTTCCGTACCCACACCTACCAGTCTGAAGGAGGCAGTACCTGGCTGTGGCCAGCTCTGAACTGCACGAATGCTGACAACTGGCAATTTGCAGATGACAGGTAAATGTTAAGCTTTAAGCTGTGGCCGTTAACTCAGCAGGCAATGGAGTTTCACAAAACTCATTGGAACTTAGGGTAGGATTCAGGTGCCTAGACATTTATGTCATTGCCTAAAGCTGGCATGCTGCCCTAGAGACTTCCACGTGGGACTGGAGCTACAGTTCTAAATGGATTGAAGACATGTACGTCTCTGGAGCAGCAGATGGAGGAGGCATGTGGGCATCTAAAATAGCTCTGGATGCTTGTCCGAGCGATTGAATTGTCTCGTATTATCTATTAAAGCCTCTACCAAGTGTCAGATTTGATGGAAGTCAGCCAAGTATTACTGGGATGGACAAATGGATAGACATCCAAATGTTACGGAATAAGCTTTTAGCAAGCTTTAGGGACAGTAAATTCTGCAGACAAAGTTACCAACAATGCATATAGCTTCCTCAGTAAACGGAGCTAAAAATGGTAGTGAGTAGGCCCTGAAAATGAACATTTGAGCTTCCCAGATGTATCATTGCTTGGTAATTAGTTAGTGAAGAAAAGTAGCTGGCTCTACAAGTCACTGTGAGCTGCTTCAAAAATGTAGTCAATTTGCAGTGGCATACTTGAAAAGGATCCCTCTATTGTTCCACATTTTTTCCAACTTAACAACTTTTCTCCCTCAGACTTCTAAGAAAATGCACGTATGTCAATAGTGTCTCCTAAATGGATGCGTCTCCGGACAACTAGATGGGGAACATTAACGTTCAGGGTGAAATTAAACCGAGATAACAACTTTTAGTCTTAAGCTTAATAGGACAGGATGGTCTAACGGTAAGGTCTCTTTATTTCCAGATTCATGAGTCAGTCTTCCCATAAGCACGTATGTATAATTTTAGAATATAGTGTGCAATAACTGTTCTTTTGAATTGTCCCCGAAAGCTTGCTCAGTTAGAGTGATAACTATCTGGAAAAAAGGAGTCAGTGTATGCTAAAGTATAGGATAAAAAATTACATGAAAATGTGGCATGAACACTGTAATACAAAGTCTGTCTTTCATAGAAGGAGAAGTTTTAGCCTCTGCCCTTTTCAGCTTCTCTCTTTCTCTTGGTCGTAGCCTCTAGCCCAGGTGGAGACACCCCTGATCGAACGCCATGAGCTAAACCGAAGACGTGGCAGCCGCTTGCTTTTGCTTACTGTATATATGCTAATGGCTCAGCTGGATCAATTTCTTCATCTCACAAAATTATGAAAGGTACTTGCTAGTGCCTTGTTCCATTAGGCCAGGACTATTAAAATGCAGGAGTGATTTCTCCGGGGCTGTATCTATATGGCTGGCCAGGACACAGAGATAGAATTTATTAGTATGCAGTGTACAATAAGTAGCAATCAATAGTTCAGTCTTGGCACAGTTTAACTCTGCAGAACAGTCTGAAGATACAGTTCATGCCAAATAGCAGCATAGGATTTAGTGCAGTACAGATGTATCTGGAATATTTTAATAAAAAGAGGGGTTATGGAAAACATTTGGCAGTTTCTGGAGCGTGCAGCAAATATTACATTATATACCATCTATAACAGTATAGCTGAGCATTTAAAATGTACTAAAAGGATGTTGCATCCACGTCCTATAAGAAGTTTCACCTTCTGTAAAAATGTGCATATTTTTAAGGTTTCTAATTAGGCCAGACTTGTTTTGTTTGGAAATAAAATCACATTTGTGTTAAACTCGGATTATTTAATATCCTTGAGATAAGATACAGAACTTCATAAACTCTTCGCAGCAAGTTCAGTAGTCTTCAATTAAAAATGTTCTTCCTAGGACAGGAGAAAACTGAATTCTGGGTTCCGAATCCCAAATGTTTCTGCTGTTTTCAACCGTGGCAGCAGAAAAAGTCTTTTTATTCCAATTAACCAGCTTTCAGATTAGGCAGCATTTCAAAGACTGCTGCTATCATGATGAAATTGCCTCCTGAGTGCGGTCATTAAACTAATGCAACACACAGCACACATGCATGTTAGAGCTAAAACTTAGCTTATCCCTTAGTGTAGCACTTAAAAGGTCTACTGTATTAAAGAGTAGCTGTATTCTGCTCCCCATTAAGCTTCTTGGGTCCCTTGGCGGTATGGACAGTTGTGAAAAGATCCACATCTGAGAGGAGCATAGGCAGGACAAGCTGGCCAAAGGAATGTTCCATACCACAGACGTCATGCTCAGTATAGAAATGGGGGTTGGCCGGGGGGAAGAATCTGCGATCGCTGCTCAGAATGGGCTGGGCAATCAATCGTCGGGTGGTGAGCAATTGTATTGCATCACTCCTTTTGTATATTCTTTTACCATTATTATTATTATAATATCTTCCGTTACTGTTCTGTTAAACTGTCTTTATCTCAAGCCATGAGTTTTTTTTTCCTTTTTCTCCCTACCCTACTGGCAGGGGGGAGAAGTGAGTGAACGGCTGCGTGCTCCTAGTTGCCAGCTGGCATTAAACCACAACAAGTACCTTCCCCGAGCCATAAGGGATGGAAGAAGACTACTGATCCTCATTGCCTTCATTCAAACTTGAAACACTGTTGTTTTCCTCACTCTTTTCAAGGGTGTAACATTATAAAATCCCAAATAAATGTGCAAATAGAAACTTGAGCAGAGGAAGTCTCTTATTTACCAAATTCTGTTACACCCAATTGGACTCATCTGAATAAAGCTAATCCTTTCCAGACCAGACCTTTGCTGAATGCTAACAATGGGGTTCCTGTCAAAAAATGTAGTACGTGTCCCCTTCTCCTTTGGCATACTGCAGCCCTTGCATCACTGCATATAGATGAACAGGAAGGCTACAGGGTCTCTCAACCTTTCCATGCCTGACGTGGGAGTCACTGAGGCATTGTGAAAATATTAACAACTGAAGGAACAGAGACTGGTGACATATCTGCTCTGGAAAGGCAAAAAACCAGCAGATCACTGGTAAAATGATATGCTGTATCATGTGTTCTGAACGCACTACAAAGCTTAGAAGTAGGTTTGTATTTCTGTGGTATGATATGAAGGTGATTACGGCATGGGGGTAGTATATCATGTCTTTCATGGCCTGTTCTCATTCACTGCAAAATTGTTGTATCAAAAGGACTATTGGGCAGTATCTCCTCAGTAGGAAGCAGAGAGGTGCTGCTGCTGTACCCAGTGTGGGCAGATGTGGTGGCCTTTCAAGTAAAATTGGACCTTGGTCTGACATGGGTCTTTCTCTTGATCTTGTGTCCTTTGCAGTTTCTAATGTCAAACCATTTCCAATGTCCATGCCGTGTTGGATTTCTACGCATGTGAAGACTGCCAAGAATCAAAAGCCTGTTGGAATGATACTTCATGGTTAAGAGCCTAAATTTGATTGTCTTTCTGGCTTACCAGCAATGCATGTAGTGTAACGTCTGGAACAACAATGCCAAACTAGTCACTGCATTCAATTTTGTTTAAAGGATGATTTTTTTTTCTTCTACCACCATAAAAAAATTGCATGGCATAGACATTCCAACTTCAGTGCTTGTAAACTAGTTTCATATTTGAAGTATAGTCTCTTACAATATTTACAGAAGGTTATGTTGCGTGATGGATTGTGTTCTGGTTTATGTCATGGTTTTATAGCTGTATAAAATCCAATGAAGGGCATATAACAAATAGTTGGAAACTCATTCTCTAAAGCAAATCACTCATTAAAGCAGAGGACTGAATTATTTAATATACAGTAAGTCAGCAGTATAGCTGAGTGACTTCTGTATGGAAACCTAGGAAATTGCTAATCTTTGACTAGCTGTCAGTACTTTCACTTGTTAAATTTCAGTGTGCAAAGTTGGCTTTGCTTTTCAGAGTGGCTTTTCTGTCTCAAAATATTTTCTCTTGGAAGCCCTGTAATAAATGCAGTGGGGAATTTGCATATTTTTTAACTTTTGACCTTTAGATGAGATATTAGTGGTACTAATATTCCTGAAATACTTTGTCATGGTAGTTATGTCTTATCTAATGGTGAAAGAAACTTTCAGTACTCTTACTGGATGAAATTAAGGAACAGCCATATTGCTTGGACATGTTCCATTTCCCCATGTTGTCTTATGGCAAGTTATTACTACAGACAGCTTTAAAACAAAATGTCTGTGATGACATATCATCTAAGAGCCCTTCTGGAACTCCAGTAACATTGAGACAGATGCTGTTTCTGATTATAAAAGAAAGAAGTGTTATGCAAAAATGGAATGCAATATATAATGGGTGGAAAAGGGAAAAGTAATAAGAACATGTATTTATATACATATACATACAAGTGTACAAATACACATGCACATATGCATCCTATGCATTTGAGCCTATACCAGCAAGAATTTGATAGCACCCTCTTGTTTTCTTATCAAAAACCTTCCAACCTCTTAGTTCTTATCCTAGTATTAATTAGTTGAGGACTTTTCTGGTGGAAGTACATTAATTAGGTCTGCATGGTAGTTGTGGAAGAACACGTCAAAGTATTAATGGGAAAGGCACAGTCATTTTTCCCATTAGCAATCAGTGATAAGACTGGTGTAAGTGAAAAGGTGAAGGAAGCTGGGACGGTGATTCAGCAAATATAAAGGTACATCTCTCAAGCAAGGCAGAAGTGGGGTGAAGAGGATTTACGAGGAAGAGAGATTTGTATTTGATGCCGGAGGACAACAGAGTGCTGAAATGGCAAAACACAGAATCGTGGCATTCAAGGTTGGAATGAACTGAAAAGAGAGGATGAAATATTCAAGAAGTGAGCTAAAGCTCACAGTTGGGACCTTCCTACCTGTGCAAACATAAAAAGAAGGTTGGGGTCTTCTAGAGGAAAAAGTTAATATGGAGGAAGAAGACAGCTTGGTATACTTACTGTGTAGGACAAGAGCTGAACCAGAATTAAAGAACGCCAGTTCACAGTCTTGGTGGCTTAGGATAATGAGGGCAATCAGGCGTACCACACTGGTAAAAACACAATATTAATTGAGTGCCACAAAATCTGCTTTGATAAAGGCCTACATTGGAGGTTGTGTTCCTCCAGGCCTTGGAAAAAACCCTAGAGAGAAACGTCAGCTAAATACTTCAAGTAACATAAATGAAAGCGAGGTTGGGAATGCCAGTTTATGTACTGAGTATGAACTAGGCTTTTATGTTCCTGTTGTATCTGTGCTTTTGTTCATTATTCCCCTGCATTATTTTTCTGAAATGTCACCATAAATACAACCATAACAGCGCTTCTGGCTGTAGGAGGCTGTTTGGGATGTTTGACTCGACAGTATCTATAGTTACTCAGAATAAGCTACTTAATAGTCAAATCTTTCTGAGAACAGAAAATTGCATGAGAACTGTAATAATGGTATGGAAACATGAAGATGGTATTTTTGTGTAACAGGAGCTGAATTGAAATGGCTTCCCCCGCTCTGTGCACTATAGCTCTTCAGACAGACAGTTTTGCTGTTCTGTCTCACTAGCAATTAAATCACGGTAAATTGAACAGTGCCAGAGAACATTTCTTGGCAGTGAGATTTGGTCTTTTATGCTATTATACATGTAAAGCAGTCCCCATCACGGCTGTGATCCGGGTCAACTAGCATTTCCCCTCCAGATTCTCAGGTACCTTTGGCAGGAACGTTCCCAACAGGACTATCCTGCTCTGAGGGCTCTCACTCTTCCGCTGTGTGGGTGCAGCCTTTCCAGTTCCATTGCCAGAGGATGGTCCCAGGGACATTTCACTATTACTGCAGATGCAGCCTGGCTGGAGTAAGCTATTCGGTTCTGGTACGCATCTCCATTTATTGTGGTGCTCTGGCACTGCTTTTAAATTAAGAGCAGCTTAAATGTATGGATGATGTTACCAGTGATAATTCTAGGCCATTTGTTCATCTGAGCAGGTGTCTGACTCATTAAGCCCTCAGCGCACGTATTCACTATAATGCACACAGATGGACGTGGTAGGTACCCAGCAATTAGGCTAATGCAGAATTAAACAAAGCTGCGCTTGACTGTTGCGTACATGCAGAGATAAGAGATAGCGCAAAGTAGGACTTTAGTGTCCTATTTTTAATATTTTATTTCCATAAAATGCATAGAAGTATTTTACTTAGGAGACCTGGTATGTTTTCTTAGGAAAAGTGAACATCCAGCACTTTAATAATAAAGCTGAGTATAACGTACATCTTAAAAATGCTCTGCATGTGTCAAGTTGCTAAGCCCTACAAAGCTGCGGTGAGGGCGGGCAGTATTTCTGAGGAGTATTTCAAGATGGAGGCATCAAAGCGGAGAAGTCCAGAAGGATTTAAAATAGGAGTAGCGAAGTTAAAGCTATTATTCCTGACAGTGAACCTACCAGAAGAGTAACCATCTTTCACTTGGCAGTCCCAATCCAGAACTTCTTCCCCAGGTGTGAAGCTTTGCAGGATAGAGGATGATAGTGTTTGTGCAGAGAGCTCTAATAAAGGTGACTTGAGGTGGTATGAGTGCAGGAGCAGGTGTCTCTTTCTGGGTCACAGCTTCGCTGCAGAATTTTGCTTGTTTTTTTTCCTCCCTCTGTCACGTGTATGGTCCGTTTTCAGGACCTGGTGAATGCAGCAGCAGATTTTCTAGGATCCATCACTGGAGATGCAACAAAACTGATTGTTGATTATTAAGACTGTACTTTGGATTGCGAGCTGTACAGCTTTGAAGTAATGTGCGTTCATGTAAATCTCAGTCAAATAAGCATTCTGAAAAGATTAAACAAAAGCTAAACAACTTGAATTTTTATATTGGAAATAGATTTTCTTTGAGGGTTTTCACAGGTTCTTGTCCTGGGACAAATTTTCATCTTTGATCTTGCCAAAAGGCTTATTATCTCTTATTTTAGGTATAGTGGGGGTGGGATCCTCAACAAAGTGCAGTTAATGCTAAGAAAAGATTAACACAGGGATAGACAGAGGGGCATTTTTTTAAAGCTGCGTAAGGCTTTTTCTGTGGAATTTTTTTAGTATCAGGCAATTCTGATAGCATCGGGAAGAGCTAAGTCTCTCCAGAGCACCTGCACATCATGTGGCTGCTTCACTGATTTCAGGGTGCTGCCTACTCATCCAAATGCGTTGTGCAGGAGAATGAGGACTATGGTGATTTCATCCAGGGTATGTGCCAATTATTGCAAGCAATGCTGGTGGGCAAATTTCTACTGCTAACTGAGTCCATTGACGTTTTCCACCTTGGCAATGAACAGAAGGTCACCAGTTGCAGATCTGTCCATCTATCCATCCTCGAATGGAGAGGGAGAGTGTTCGAAACAGAAATAACAGAGCTTAAAAAAGGAAGAAGAAAGGGTCAAAGGGTTATGAACGTACCCAAGACTGCCTGGGCCAGACCTGATCCTCAGAAGCACCTGGACATTTGTGCTGCAGGCAGAGGCCTGGAGGGGGTGCTACTGAAAATAGAGTGGGTCCCCTGTGTTTGAGGTGACCAAACATTTTCCTCTTGTTCTGTTGTCCTGTCAGACTGTAGGAGGCCCATCAGGGCAGCCCTGTCTGAAGTTGCCTTCCAGCATTCCTGATGTTTGTTCAGGAATGGTTCTGAAGTACTTTAGAGTCTTCCATTTCTTAGGCTCTGGGCATCTCATGGGCACTGAGGAGGGGGAAAAGTTTTGCAATCATTTGTGCCTAGGCAAGTGTGCCTGTTCTCTTGAAACTGCCTGGCTATGGAGATTATTTATACATCTTAAAAAGGTGAAACCTGAACTTCTTTCTTACAATACCAGTCCATCAGCAGACACTTATGTATGAGAGCTAAGTTTATGGCAAGTTTTTGCTTATTTGGTTCCCTCTGCAAAGAGTGTAAATTTCTTTGACACACAACATTCTTGGTCCTAAAACTCATTATTTGTAAGGTTTTGGGTATGTTCTCCAGGCATGCTATTTGTTTTGTTTATTTATAGGTAGAAGAACACACAGTGAGATTTACCATGATGTTGTCTTCCATGGAGTACAACATGGCTCGGAGAAAAGTCTTAGATAAAGTTTTAAGGATCAAGTTTCATCAATTACGGGCTTTTTATTGAGGACTTTTTTTCCCATGAGTGGTCCTTTCCCTTAGGGGGGGACCTACAGAAGAGGTCAGAAGAGGAAGGACACTTTTGTTTATTAAGCCTAGGCCCCCACTTCAGTGTGCAACCGCGTGACATAATACCATGCCCAAGATTTAATCTAATAGTGTTTTAACATTGCTTCTCATGCAAATAGCATTGAGTGCAGTTGGAACGCACAGGAATATAGGACATATCTGAGCCTTAATCTTTCCATGAGTGTTTAACATAACAAAAGCAAACTGGTCAAGTGAGCTAATGGAGAACCATGTGTTTAGTAAGAGAAGGGAGACAAAGAGCAAAGTCTTCCAGCACATGGCGTGATGCTGTACCATTGAGCTCCAGTTTGATGAAAACACAGTATCTCCGACTTTACAGAGTCTAAAACTGCTTTTAAAAGGGGATGCTTGTGATAAATGCTTGTATTACATCAAGAATGACTCTTTTCTTATAGAAGAGGCGTAAGGGAGATTGTTTGAAATTGTATCTTCAAAGTGAACGTTTATATTCCGCTGGGGAATGGAGCAAATTTTTTCTGACAGGCATTTCACTGAAAAGCGTGAAATAAGAGTTTCTGATGCAGATAGATTAGTCTTTGAAGAAATCCCTGAATGTACACAGCTATGAAATTGGACTTTGGGAAGCTCAGGAAGGATGATTTATTAGTTAGATGACATTACTTTCACGTGTTATTTTTCTTTTAATATTACATGTTGAGATATAGGAACCAATTCCCACTGAATGATACCGATAAGGTAAAAGAAAGCAGAGAAATTGTAAAGTGCCTTGTCTGTTCATATTAGCCAAATAAAGTATTTGCTGAGCCTGTATCGTTAAATTTAACGAGCTTTTATTGGATGCAATGACAATGAAACTGGGAGGTTACTCAGCCCACTGGCTTAGCTAGGTATTTGTGTGCCACTAGAAATTACAAGCCAGATTCTCCTTTGTGGTAAGGTCACTGGCTTTTCCCATGTGGGAATGCCCAGCTAGCACAGGTGTCTCTGCAAGGCACGGCACTGTACCATTTCTGAACAAGATTGGTGCTTATGAGCCTGGCCAAAAAGTTTTGCTCCCAGCGCTAAGCTCTCTGCCCACGCAATAGCTAGGGCGTGTCTGCGTCGCGCTGCCTTGTGCTGCATAAACATACGTCAAGCAAAGTTGCACTGAACTAAAATCGTGTTTTAAAAATCCATTTCATGTTAGGGCCTATGTAAGCTTATTTAGTTCAGTCTAAGCTGTCTTCTCTCACTTTAGGATACATGTCTTGCTGAGGCAAGCTAAGGCAATATAAAGTAATTTTAAAGCTACATACACACACACACACACACACACATACTAAGCTTTGTGGTGGTTTACCTAAAGTGTTTTTTAAACCGATGTAGTTAAATTAGTGCAATCTTTGTGTTTTGACAAGCAGAGAGATCCTAGTGCTTTGAAGTCAGCTGGACCTTTGCCAGCGTAGTCAGGATTATTTGTAAGATCTTCCTGCAGTGCCAGTGCTGGGAAATGTCATATAGAGAAAAGAAGTTACAGTCTTAAAAGCTTATCTGTAAACTGAAAGAAGGATCTGAATGAACATTATCAACGAGCAACTTATGTCTTTACAGTAATTAAAATCTGTAATAAAATGGTGGGCTCATTTCAAAATTCACAAAGTCATTGAACTCCTCCAAGCACTGCTTCCCTATGAGTGTCTGATAAAAAAAAATCCAAACTCCTAAAACAGAAATAAAAAATCTGCAAACTTCATGAAAATAAAAGCAATCAAACTTTATGGAAAAAAAAAAAAACCAAACAAAATAAGCCATCTGCCAGTAAATCATTGATCTAGACATGGATAAACCACGGGGCAAGAATAAAATATTCATAGTAATTAGTGGTATAGACAGAAAAGAAACCTCCTCTTTGCACTTGCCGTTGTTATGGTGATTCTTCCTCCAAACACTCTCTCCTCCCCCCAAATGACATTGGCTCTCTCCATGGCTTTCCATCTGGCTCTTGCTTTCTTGTTTATCCCAATGAAATTAGCTCGACTGCTCATTTGTCACCTTGGAGGTGTAGTCGCTGTGAACATGTGCGGTGCGAGAGAGCAGGACAAGCAGATGGTACTTGAGAATAGATAAACAGACAGATGCATTAAAGAGACAGGAAAATTGTTTGTATGAAATAGTGTCTGGAAGATGATGAATTGGGTTTGTGTTTGGGGAGGCATGGCCAATTCCTGCATGCAAAAGAAGTGTCGTTCCCTCATCCTTGCTTTCTTTCAGGCTGCTGGCACATGCAGAGGGCTCTCCAAATTGCTGAAGCTCGTGGATCAGAAGAATCGGGGATACCATGGTTCAGATAGTATGCTGAGGTTTCATGTGAATTGCTGGAAAATGTGACACATTTTCCTGGCGGCTTCTCCTTAACAAAAAGAAAAACATAGCTCCACAGATCTGAACAAATCACTTCTGTTATTAATGTCTGCTCTTTGTCCTAGAAATGGCTCAACTCAGTGTGCCATTTATGATTTCTGTGGCATCTTCTTTATGTGTAATCAGTATATGTATAGGAAAAATGATAATTTCATTATACATTTATTTAACTGCATTAAATGCAGAGTTGGTCTGGATTTATGTCAGGGATCAGAATCTCTTGTCCAGAAAGAAGCAATAAGAGTTATCCTAGAAAACCTGTGAGGAATTAAGGACACAAGCAGAGGGATAGCGTAAATGCAGACAAGAGCAGAGAAATAAAAGTCATTGTCTATTAAAATGTGACCTAGTTGGCCCTATCTGCTAAGCCAAACCCAGTCTTTTTTCCAAATGAGATTTTTAAAGATAACGAATCTGTCATGTTTATGTGTGTGGCACAGGAAAAGTGCCTATTAAAAAAGGATATTGAGACAAAAGCAGGATAATATTTACTTTCAGAAATTAGGACTACATTTGTATTAGTTACAGAGGTCAAATTTCTGTTCTCTGAAACACCAATGGAGTGGAGTTGTATACTAAGGTCCAACACCTAACAAACTTTACTCCATGGAGATCTTACAGCAAGATTGCCAAGTTGCAGCTGTCTAGACTTATACACAAAGAGTCACACAGACATAGACATAGCCTGGATTAATGAAAAGGCCAACATTGGCAAATAAGCCCACTTCCAGTCCCTGTGCGCTGCCAGGAGGGAGGGGTGGGCTGGAGCTCGGGGGGGACAGATGGAGGGGAAAGGGAAGAGGAGGCAGCAAGGTTGGCGTACAGCACACAGGTGGGGTGAGCCCATGTCTGTGCATCTCAGATAAGGAGCAAAATGGGGAA
>VYZM01000169.1:206436-340415 GCA_013398915.1 Dromas ardeola | reverse complement strand
AGAGGAGAGGAGAGAAGAGAAGAGAAGAGAAGAGAAGAGAAGAGAAGAGAAGAGAAGAGAAGAGAAGAGAAGAGAAGAGAAGAGAAGAGAAGAGAAGAGAAGAGAAGAGAAGAGAAGAGAAGAGAAGAAGGTTGAAAAGGGCCAGACGAAAGTGGATTGAGAGAGCACCAAAGGTGTTGGTGAGAAGGAAGATGGTTTGTAGGACTTCCTATACTACTGGAGAGAAGGTAGGGCTGGGAGATAGTTGGGGGAAGACAGTCTGTTTTGGACAGGCTCACAGAATGGGTAGTGATGGGCCTGGACTGCAAAAGGAGCAAGTACTTTATCCATCACTCAGCTGGCAGAGCAGGGATGTCTTTGCTGCATGTGTTTTGGCACTGTCACTGTGAAGTCCTCCAGCAGGGGACTTATGCCTGTGACATGGTAATAGCAGCTTTTGGAGGGGGTGTGTCTGTGTGTGTGTGTGAGAAAAATCCCTAGCATTTGTACTGTATTAACCCTCTTAACTCAGCTGCTTCCTTCCCTCTTACCCTCTGAACCTCTTCCCAGCTCACCCTGAGAGCTTGTTCTGTCGCAATGAGGACAACATAGATTATGTAGTTCCTTGTTTATGGTAAGGTGAAACTCAGTTTTGACCGTGCTGCTGAGAAGTTGGAGCTGACTCTGAGGTAAACACACACACACATGAGTCTGAGGAAATAAACATAAGGTCGTAACTGTTAGGATTGATTCTTTTGGAAGAGATTGAATATTGTCAAGGTCTTATTAATAGGCTAGAGGATCTTCGGGGATTTCCACAACCTAGGCCTATAAGAAGTGGTGATTTAATTTGGTTTGGTTCCCTGGACTTCATTTCCACCCCAGCCCCCTCCTGCCTAGTCTTTGAGCCATAAAGTATTTTTAAAATAGCTTTAGTTATGAGTTATTTAATGCATTTAATTTTCAACTGCACACCAAAAGCTCTCTCAATGCTTTCAAGTGAGCTTTCAAGCAGCAGCTAGCACTGCTAGGGCAAACACTGGTACTACCTTCAAGCCTAGCCCTGGAAGAAACAGTTTCTGTAACTGGCAATAATACAGTGTGAATTCATGGATTCTCCTAGAAACAAAATGCTCTCCTAAAAACAAAATGCTCATCAATTCTCACACACTAAGAACCGCCGTGGTAGGTATTCAGGGGGAGAGATACAGCAGACTGACTTGTCCACTTGTCAGTGATGATGTGTATGCCTAGTTTCTCTCAAAACCAAAAAGCATGCATTGCTAGAATCAATAGCTAACAATAAAGGTAAAACATATCAGTAATATTTTTTATTAAAACAGTAGTTTCCTGCTTGTGAAAATTGGCACAGCTCAATGTGCTCTGAAAGTGCCAGGAAGTTCAAGAGTCTCAGAATCCACTGGGAGATTGTAGCTCACTGAATTCCTGTGCTAAAAGCGAGAGCGTTGTGCGTGCCGGTCTCCAGGGCTGGCACAGAAGTCAGTACAGGGACAAGACCATAGCCAGGCTTGAAGCTCACGTGTGAAAATGAGGGTGTTTCAGGCTTAGCATTTTTTGCTCCTTGACACTGCCATGGAAAGACTGCCTGGAGCCAGGTTGCAGCAGCCTCTGCGTGTTCTCCAGACCTCAGAAGTTGCAGGCTTTGTTTTCCATGGGCCAGGAGTGCTAATCCAGCTTCCAAAATGGTCAGAGAATTTCAGGGAAGTGTTTCGTGTGCTCAGAACACAAGTGGAATTGCCAAGTGAATACTGTCATTTAATCTTCATTTGTCATCTCAAGGATAAGTATATGCTGCTTTTCTGACCTCAGCATGACACACAAAGTGCAAACTAATAATCGTTGAAGTGCATCTTTTATCGCTTTGGCTGATTTCTTTCTTGTCTTTGTTTTGGATTTCAGGGAACTGAGGTGGCTTTGTCCGCATTTGAGACATACTGGTTCCTGTTTCCCTGGCTTTAAATAGATTCCTTGTTCATTTTGTCCTGGAGAGAAAAGATTTTACTGCATGAGGAATGCTTGGTTTTTTGTCTCATTTGCAAAATATATCTCTGTTTTATATAACAAAGATAACTAATGTCTGCAGGAATTAGAAAGACTTGATTTGGGGCTCATCTGTTGGTTCAGAGGCAGCACCTTGGCACCCTGGAGATCCTGAGTGCCAGATGGATTATTTTTGGCCTCACATCAAGTGTTTCACAGTGTGTACTTCCACCGAGTCTCATTCACATCCTCAGGTACGAGCATATTCAACACACTGATGCATCTCAGTCACTCACACCATAAGACGTGGTGTTGCCCCTCATGTTACCTACCCCTCATTTGGAGCAGGAGCAGGAGCTACAAATGAATGGCGGAGTCCAATCTCCTGTCGTGTCCTTGTCACCCTCGCTCTGTGCTTGGAAAATAAAGCACAGCAACTCCTGTCTCCTTGAGATGCTCTGCTTTAGATCGGATCTGGTGTTCTCACTGTGCTCCTGACACAAGCCTTGCCGAGGGGAGGAACTGAAGAGAATCCTCCCACCTCTCTTTAGTTTTGCAGAGAAACTTCGTTTGTGCCAGACTAAGTTAAGAGTTGCCGAGTTAAGAGTTTTGGTTTGCAGACATATTAGGAGAACCTTACCTCTGAGTAACCGGGAAAGGTATGTTTAAAATTCATAGACCGTAGTTGAACTGTTTGGTTACTTAGTGTTGTAACTGAATGATGGGAGGCCGGCATGCTTCAGATGTCTGGTGTACAAAAGAAAAAAGGAAACTCAGTAAATTAAATCCAAAGTTTGTTTTAAAATGCAAATGTAGTCAAGTTCTCTTGAAATTCCAGTTTGTCCCTTTCTGTAAAGGGAGTGGTGTACAGAGGTGTTTTCCATACATAACATACCCTGATTTCCTTTGTAAAGCAGAGATTAAAAAAGTTAAAAAAAAGAACGCTGTATACTAAAGGGATTTGCATATATCATAGCTGCTTAAGTGGGGTTACTGGCTCACAAATAGAAAATAAGATCACCTAGCACTCAGGCAATGAGAAGCACTGGACAGTGGAACCACAGTAGTATCATTATGTTGATGCATTTAATTTTAGAAATGAAATGATGGGCTTTTAGTTTTAGGGTCATTTTTTCCTCAGGAATTACAAGGACAGATTAAATGGGATGGAAAGGAGCAAGGAAATGTTCAGGAAGAACACTCCTTCAATCACAGTTTACTGCAGGGTTTAAAATGATATCAAGGATTTCCAATATTCTTTCAGACCTTGCAGGAGAAATAGACATCATCTTTTAGAATGAATTTCTGTATTTATATAGAAATACATATTTCGTACAAATATCCTTGCCTGTGGCCAACACGTAAAGTGCACAAAAGCAAATTCAGTATGAATTTAGAATCTTAATCTCCAATAAACCAGCAATTATTATTTCTTGAATTATAGGGATATTAACTGATGTTAGTAGTACATGCTAAACTTTTAGGTAGGGCACATGATGGAAGTGTTAATTACTTCATAAAACCAGGTAAAGCTTACTCAGGGGAAGGCAGATGAGGTGCTTCCCCTTACCCTACCGAGAATCTTCAAGGGCAGTGTAGGATCCGTACCATGGCCTGATGGCCCCACCTCTTTATGCCAAATAGAACAAGAAGTACTTTCAGTGAAATTCAAATGAATCTTATTTAATATATTTTACCCTAGATAGTACAAAGTAGAGGTCCAACGCAGCTGTAAGGATGAGAAATTAGGCTGTTCTTTAACCATCATATTTTAGGAGGAGACAGACCCTTGTATTTTCCCAACTGGCTATCTTGAGGAGAATCAACATTCAAATAGTTTAGATTCATAAACTTAATGATTCAGCTTTCAAATCAACAACTGTCGGTGCAAGAGGAGGAACTCCAGGAAACACATGGTTTGTTTTTCTGCTGCCATATATCATGCGTGATCTCATACATGGACATAAAATAAATTTACAGAGTTGTTTGTGCACGTGCAAATAGTTTAAGGGCAGAGAAATGTCTTTCAGTCGAGACTTAATCACAGCTTTTGTGTGTTCACTCTCTTCCATAAGGGGAATGATTTGCTTCTATGCCTTTAACCTGGCTGAGCATATGATGAAACCTGTGATGGGAGGCCATGTCCTGCTAGCATTTTACTCCCTGTGACGTTCAACAGATTGGTCCATACTCCTAACCACTGCAAAACTCAACGGCATATAAAAAAAAAAAAAAATTTGGTTTAAAATCCCAATGTTCTTCAGGTACAAGCACATTCCTCTGCTAGTACGTTACTTCTCTGTAAATTGCATGTCAAGTTGAATTTGCTGTGTGAGTGTGAAGACGAAGAGGATGTGTCGTTAGGCCCTGTGGAGAGCAATGTACTGGGGATAGCAGAGGCACGGGAACAGCCTAATATCAGCTGTCAGGCCCAAGGGTCATAATCACATCCTCTTATCGTCTACAATTTGCCTGTCTTCCTAGCCTTTTCATCTTCTGAAGAGAGAACTGACAGCATCTGGCAATTGCTGAAGAGTACTTGGGAACACGGGTTTTGTCACATTGGATAAAACGGTTTATCTGTTTGTGACCAGCCATTCTCTCTGCAGCACAGACATCAGCTCTCTAACAGCATCCCAGACCTCATGCATCAGGGGTTGGAAGTCTTCTATAAGGCGGTGGTCTCCATGGGATCTGATGAAACTGTGAGATCTTTGCCGGCGTTGCTGAGCAGTGACTGACTCGCATGAATCATCCCAGTGGTTTCAGCTGTTGAAGAGCTGCTCACCATTGTGAGAAAAGGCTTCCCAGTTTTCTGGTTGCTGCTTGTTTATCGTGCAGTATGTTAAATCTTCCAGGTGAGTTTGGTATAGGGGTGGTGTTATGACAGCTCTCCATGGAACAAACCAGGAAGGACAAAATGAACAATGCTGAGGCGAATGTGTATTTTTAGATTGTTTGATCGAGGGCTTACAGCAGCAGTTCCTTATAGCACCGCCAAGTCACTCAAAAGATGGGAATGCTAAACTAAATGAGAGGTTATTTAGTCAGTCTTCACCATCTGTAGAAGATGATTTTAAGATGAGTGCTCTTTTTAATGAGTAGGTGTGATGCTAGAGCTTGAAGGTACATCAAGAATTTGAAACCACAACAATGAGTCCAAGGGGAGAGAAAAATCTAATTGGGAGAATGAGGCAGGAGGTTTCATTTCTGCCACGCCAAAGGCTTTCTTCTATGCAGAGAGTGGGAAGCTAGAAAAAGGTCAAGGTCTGTCTAGCCTTAATATCTGTGTTTGGAATGTCCTCACCTTTAGCCTTTTCCCTGTTTCTGTTCAGTGAACCAACAGTTTGATGAGCTACTGAGGCAGCATTTACTTTTTGGTCTTCTTTTCATCCAGTCAGCAGAGTAGGGATGAAGTTGGGGCCAACTGAGATGAGTACTAACATGAAAGTGAGACTCGTTAAGAGTAGGATGTAGGGAAGTAAGGAAATTTTCTCAGCTCCTTTCACTAAATAAACTTGCTCACTGTCTTTTGCAGTTTAGAAGTTTTGCTGTAATGTCTGTCCTTGGTGAATGCTTAGACATGAGGTGGAAATGAAATTGTTCTTAGTGATATCTATGCTTGACCAAATTGGATCCTTACCATTATTCTTGCTTTGGCCATCTTCGGAGTAGAATGCTGTAATGCAGTCTTAGATAGAGATATTTCTGAAAACTGTGAATGTAGTTTTGCCACCTGCTAACCTGCCAGGGAGAATTAACAAAGGAGGGAGGAGCTGTATACTTTTATATGGACTTGGAGAGGAGTAGATCTTCTTAAGCAAGGAGAAGCATGCCATAACATACTCGTCACCATCTGATTTCCAGTTGATGTTTTTTAGGTATAATGATCTATTAATTTTTTTTCCTTCTGTCTGTCCCAGAGAACATTCTCTCTTAGCATAGTTCCACCAAAGTACTTGAAGTACTTCATCGTTCTAATGCAAGGAGCACCTTTCTTTTCAGCGTTTCCTGTGCTCTTATCTTCAACTAAATTGGGTACTTGCCAGTCATGTCAATTACTTCTGTCCTTTCCTAAGGAATGGGTTTGAAGAGTAAAGTAGGTCAATTTGAGAGTAATTTGGAAAACAGAGTTTGTAACGATAGCATGAGAATACGATAGTCTCATTAGTTGCATGTGTGCCCTTCAGCAAGAGACGAGGTTTGTAAGCACTCAAAATAGACAAATCTGAAAACTTGAAAACACCCCAGATGTGTACAGCTGCAGTCTGATGACTCAATATTAGCAAATAATTCATGATTTAATCAAACCAAGGTAATTTTGTATTTTTGCTAAAGAAATTTTCCTTTTCAGTGCATTTACATTGAAGATTTCTTGGATTATCTGCAAATTCTACCTACCCAATGCTTAAATGGGATCATTCAAATGATTAACTCTCAAACTAAAAATGTATACTGTGTTTTTTCAGTTCTGTTGCTCATATATTATTGCGGCTACGTCTTCATTAGGTGAATCACTGGCATCTATGAATTTTGGATTAAGTGTAGTTTAGAATTCATAATTATAAATCCGCTCTGTTAATGGTTACCATTTTAATTCCAGGGAGCAGTCAGTCACTGTTCAAGTATTTGTGCCAAGGCTTACAAGATAACAAGATTCTTCTACAAGAAAAGGCACTAAAAGATTTAAGTTAAAAAAAAAAATATAACTTTTCCCCTCCCACTTCTTTACTTAGATGTGCTAAATAAAAAGAAAAGGAAAATAAACCTTGACTTTGAAAAGGATGTATTTGAGAAGAGCCTAAAAGAAAAGGGAAATTGGACTGGAACTACCCCAGAGACTTTCTCCTGGAAGTAAATCTTTACAGGACAGTTATGTCTTCAAAGTAAGTTGGCTTGTCCCTCTGAAAGAGCGTATGAACTACATTAACTCATTTCCCAACTGCTTTTGCCCAAGAGATCATAAGAGTGAAATAGCTCTTGGGAATCTTAGGCAAAAGTAGTTTAGTCTAGCTTGTTTCTAAATAGTTAATGGGGAAGGTTAGGTTGTTCTGCAGACCAGTCCAGAGTGTGGTAAACACGTCACCTGAAATGAAAGGAGGAGAAATAGTACAGCTTACCCTGAGTCATCCAGGCTGCAAACCACATAGTAAAATGGAAAGAGAAAGATCCTCCCCTGTTTCTCACAGGGGAGAAGTACACGGAGAAATCAGTGATGATTAACAAACATTATTCAGACATGAGGTAGGAAGACAAGCAGCTTTCCAAGTAACTCCCTGTACTACAGTAGCCAAGTGGAGAACAAGCCAACTCCTTTAATTAGGACATGATATCTTGCTCGCTTGTTACCTCATCAGCCGGCTGCAACTTATCATAACCTAGTTTAAGAGCTCCCAAGGACAGAGAGCATATTTTACAGGAGGCTCATGCACTACTTACTGCTACAGAACCTGATCTATAACTGACATTGTAAACTCTATTAGTACCACTAAACCCAACAGAAATATGGTTCAGAGACAATATTACCCCCAGGAAAACGTATGTAGATATAGAGCTAAAAAATTAGTCTGGTTATATATGAACTTAATAATAAATCCTAATAATAAAAGGATCAAGAAGAAAATTTATTTCCTTTTAGCTCATGTCTTAGATGGGAAAATGGTCACATGGTGTGTGAAAAAAACCCCAGGCTTATGCAAGGTCATGCTTACCCACAGAGCTAATGTTGAGAAAAAACTAACCCAAACAAAAATAAAAATGCCTTCTGGAATAGAAATGTTGTGTGCGTTGCAGAGAGGTGCACTTCTCTAGCCTTTGAGACACATTATACATTATTTATTGCCCATGAATAATTTGCTAGAGCAGTCCCTATGCACCTTCTGTTACATAGGCAGCACTGTTCCCGAGAACATTTCACCACATGACGTTCACCTCTTGGTATAGTTGAAGAAATGAGCAGATCCCTGGTCTGTTACAGAGCTGGGGATTTTTTTCTTCCTCTTTCAACAAAGTAAAACAGAGGGAACCCAAAATGAGGTTTAATTGAAAATAAATATAGCTGCGCACAAATTTGCTGGTCTTTTGAGGTGATCTCTGTGCTCTGTGTGCAAGTCTACACAATTCTTGCCTCATCTTTCCTTCTGCCTGTTCCAGAGACTTCGCTTTCAGTCTTGCATGAGAGCCATTTGACACATTGAACGATTCTTGCATTCCTGGTCAAATCGTAAAGACTACCTGTCCTCATTCTGCAGCAAATAAGAAGATCAAGTAAACATTTTTTCAGCTCTTTACAACTCATCACCGTAGCTCCTTCTAGGGTTGGGTTCATCCTTCCCCCATTTCTTTCCTTCAGTTTCCCAACTCAGGGACTTGAAATTCTCAGAACTTCTGCATCATCCAGGTACCAACACTTTTCTCAGGAGATGAGCTCTATCTGGCGTGATCACTATAAGCTCTCCTAACCCCATTTTGAATGATGAATAATTTCTTATTCCCCTTGCAGCTCCAGAAGATTGAAACTTCCTAACACGTATCCAAAATAGAAACAGCTTCACAACTGTTTCCAGGGCTAGAAAATGAATGGCTTACCCACCTGAGGATGGATTTTATCATTGCAACTATTTTAGAGCTAGTTTTATGACGCAGTCTTTGAGACAGCTTACAGGATCCATTTTTTTTTCAATAATGTTGGATATTCAGCTCAGTTGTGAGAAGCATCAAGTGATGGAGGTGGTAAGCTGAGATGATTTCCACAAGGCCAATTCATCCTTTGTGACTGTCAGGAGGTCTCAACATCTCTGCAAATAACATTTAATCTGACTGGCTTAATATTATTTTGGGGCTTGACAGTTATGACTAACTTGTGAAAACAAGTGACCCTACATAACACCGTTTGGAGACAAACTTCTGCTTAGCACGCTGGCTAAGGCTTGAAAAAAGCATGCCTTGAAGTCAATGCAGCAGCTTCATAAATTTACTTGTCTGCTGCTTCTTGGCTTTCTGCCCAAGATTTGGATATTTTTTTGTTGCTACATGAGCCTTCACTCTGGAGAATTTGTTTTCACAGGGCACTTTGATATTCATTTAACTCTTCTATTTTTATTGTTTTCTCCACTCGTTCTCACAGCCGTACAATGCAAAGAAAAAGGATCCTAGATGATCAATAAGTATTTATTATACCAGCGCCTTTGATAATTGCACCATAGGGAATGCTGGATCTTACTCTTTGTGATGAATCTTGAGAAGAGAATCAGAAGAGAGAAACTTGAAGTTAAAAATCAGCCAGTGGCAGGTTTCCTTGTGCAGATTCCTGGGCTTGGAAGAAAGCATGGCTGAAGCAGCATGGTATACTTCTTTAGAAGTAGGATTTACAAGTATATTATATACCTATCTTCTACATATATACCACATGCTCATCTCTTCTGGAAGTATAGCATCGTTTTCTTTGTTTCTAGCTGCCTGTCTGTTGAAAAAATGGCATTAGGAACGTCCTACAAAACTCCATAAAAAGTATCAACTTCTTCTGTTCTAGCTGCAAGGAGGAAGCCATTAAAAAAAAAAAACATTCCAGGAAAGACTTTGCAGGAAAATCTCAGTGGGCAGTGCAGGTGTAATCCAGTAATCAAAACAAAAATGCTCCTAAGCAGCTCTAAAATCCTGAACTGCAAGGGAAGGGTCCAGACGTGGTTAATTAACAGCTGCACAGAGTTGATATCTGCCTGGTGAGCTGGGACCTCTTTTTCACTCATACTTAAAAAGCCTTGAATTATGTAATTTGAAATGGATATAGGCCATATGAATATAGTTCTTTTAATTTCAGGTCTTTGCTTTTAGGTCTTGGTAAGTTATGAATTCCCTATATGATGTGGACAGCAATGAAGAGTACATGTCTGCAGTATTAAGAACCATTTTCCCTAGAAAACAGCAGAAATAAGTTGTGCTAAAGAAAATAATCTCATCTCTACTGAAAATGTTACCCTGCAATTAAAATAGCTTTGAGGGTTTTTTTGTTTGTTTTTTTTTTTTTTTTTTTTAAAACTATTATCAAGACATAAGCTCTCAGGGGCTAGTTTCTCAGGAGATTACTGAGTAAAACATATAAAAGCAACAATATGCCAAAAGCTAATATGTGGATCCTATACATATAAAGTGAGATCAACAGTATCTTTCATGTCAGAGAAAAAACAAAACTGTATTTAACTATAACAACATTTAGTCTTCAATCAAACACCAAAAAAAGGTTGTGATTCTTTTTGAGAGTTGGAAGAAGGAACTTCACCTTCCTTGCTTGCAAGCTATGTGGCCTCGGGCCACTTGGAGTTCATATGACAAACACATTATGGGAAAGAAGAAGAGTGTGAGTCCTGGTGGAGTTGTGTGCATTCATCATGGGAATCTAAAAATACAACACAGGAAAGAAAAAATAGGAATTTGTGATGCCTTGAAACTCTTGAGCTCTGCTAAAGAAAGCAGCGGAAATGTAGGCAAGTAGTTGCTTCTTGAGATTATGTTCCCAACAAATCATCATTTTTAGTGTGCCCTCATGTTGTTTTTCTGGGAACTTTCTCTCAGCGATGTTGTGAACAAGAGAAGAAAAATACCAACAAGCAGGTTGCAGTGTGAGCAATCACACAAGAAGGCAAAATGTCCCTACAAGGGGTAAAACCCCTCCTTTATTTAAAAACACATTTCCTCCACTTGTGAACTCTTATTTGGAAACACATCCGAAGAACAGTGCCTGAAGTCATGCAATCACAACAGTAAAAATTGCCAAGCTCAAGATACAACATATTGCTACCAGGTGTTTGAGCTGAGAAGTGAACTTGGCTGAGAGATTGGCTATAAATCCTATAAGCGAAAGGTCCCACACGAAATATGGAAGCTTCCCTACACTGAGCTCATGCAGAGGGACTTTTGAGGTCTCAGTCTCTGTTACTTATACTTAAGGCAGGAGGTGGTAGGGAAAAACAGTGTTTCTTTCCCCCAGCCATGGCTTTACCTAAGGCACGTCTTACAACTTGCAGGAAGCCATCCTCGGGGTCCAGTGAGGGCTGTCTTCAGAGAGTGCCAACTCCCTTTACATTAAGACGGCTCGGAGATCACAGAGGTCGTACAGAGTTTGGCATCTAACGGACAAATTTGCCTTTCATTTTCACCGGAGCCAATATTTTGGATTCAGTGTCTCACCAGTTTTCATAGATGTCTTTTATCAGTGCTTCAGAAGGGAAGCTTTGGCATTCTGGGATTTTGCACAGAGCTGTAAGGTATGTCTACCAGCTGCTACTTCCAAGAATGGCTGTGAGACTTGCTTGTTCACATGAATACCTCTTACCTGGCAGCAGAAGCTCCCTTACACCTTTTCTGTCCAGCCTCTGTCATCCTTGTGCATGTCCTGGGATGCCAGTTCCTCACTTCTGCCTGGACATCCTGCGGCACTCCGGGTGGCTGCTTCAGGAAGGCACTGCACTGTAAGTCCACTGAGTTTCCTTCTGATTCATCTTTTCCCTCACACCATCCTTCCTGTGCAAACAAAGCAAAACTTCATTTAACGAGACCTGGAGACCAGGTTACAAGTGAAATCAGTGTTAGATGCAATCCAAGCCACAGCAGAAATTCTTCTTACCTGCTTTGATGTCCCTCACTCAGAAGCCCTACGGCATCTTTTAGCTTTGTACAGCCAAGGTGTCAAGGTCTTTACATTTGTTTTCTTGTATCACTGCTTCAGTCCAGCTGGAGCTACTAAAACATTCCTATTATTTTAGTAGATAACAGTTGTACATGTATTCTCTACAGCTAATTCTCAGATGGTTTTTTCCCAGCTTTCTATAGGCCACACAAGATGTTATTAAGTACAGAATGGGTTGTGTTACTTTTCTGTGTTACAAGTTTATTAATGATGACTGAGACGAGGTCCCTTCTGGGATGGTACCTGCCTTTTCCGCAATAGTTGAGACAGTACAAATTGTTTTAGGATAGAAAGAAATAAGCTGAAACTGCTGAGGGATTGCAGCATGATTGTAATTACATAAAGCAGAGCAATCAATGTGTAAACAAACATTCAGGCTGTCAAGGCTTCCTTTCTAAAAATTTGGAATAAACTCATTTAACATCTCGTATATGACTCAAATATTTACAGATCTCATGTTGTGTACTAAGGATTTGAAGCAAAGCCTAAAGAAAACAGCTACATAATAAACAATTCATTTTATAGATGGGGCTGGCACTTACTTTTATGAGAGCATATGGTGAATATTTAGAAGACAAATCTATGCAATTCAATTTCACCTCCAATATGCTTATTTTCCAGTGAGTGGCTTAAGGCCAAACAGGATAATATCCCTTGTGGAATCCCCCACACCACTCTCAATTGATTCAAGACAACAAATTTAACGTGGGCTGCCAGTCATTTGTGGATTCTGTATGTTGAACGTTTTCCCAGATGTTAACCTCCGTGGGACTAAGCATTCTCCTCTCTCTGGTTCACAGGGGAAAGCTCCTATGATAGCTAGATGTACTATTTTTGATATGATGATAATTTATGTGTTTGATATTCTCAGTGCATAGAGCCTCTGTGACATCTTAATATGTAAGAAATCCCTTCTGTTTTCAGCAGGAAACTGATAGTGTGTTGTCTCTTAGCAAGTGCTAACAAAAATCAAAGCATTTTTGTTTCTAATGGTATTTCCCCCTGTAATTCTTCCCCATTTCTCTTGCTTTGAAACCACAGTGCCGTAACAGGATCAGTATGAGTGGGTGCCCATGAAAACCCTTACTCGGAAAAAGTGATTGCAAAACCAGGATTGCTCTTTACCACTGTTTCAGAGGTTTAGAACCTATATTGCTCTTCAAAGGATTTTCTTGACTTTCCTTGGCTGCAAGGAACAGTTAAAATCACTTCGTTTTAATTTTTTTTTTCAGTGAAAGTTAAAATTCATCACCCTTTTTACTATAAGAAAAGGAAAATTGTAACTCTGACAGAATACCTTCCATCCCCAAAGCACCAAATATTTATTGGGCTAATGGCCCAACTGTAGAAAAACAGTTGTTATCACGCTGTATTACCATAAATCTTTATTGTTATCTTTATTTTTATCATTATCTTTAGTACAACGTGGCTGAAATAATGCGAGGCTGCGAGACAGTGAACAGCCTGGCAGACAGTTCGTGGAACAAAAAGCCTTACAAGTCAGATAAAGTTTGTCTCTAACTGTAAAATACCTCTCACCGGAATCTGACGTTTTAAATATGATGAAAATAAGGGGAAGGATTGTACCTCTGGGTATGTTTGGAAATGGAGTGGAAGGGAAGAGACCCTTGGACAACTCCAGCTCTCCATCTGTAAGGGGGTTCCTGCAGAGGTGGCTGGCAGACCCCAGTCTCTGCGCCTTTGTTTCCCCCATGCGCGGGGAGCACAGAAATGGTACCGAGTTGGAGTATCTGGGCTGGGCTCTCTGCCTGAGTTACTTCGATGATTCTCAGTGGGACTAGCAGAGTAATTTCTGTAAAGAATTTCGCCCATGGGCTTTTTATGTATACGTAAATGGCTTCAGAAGTCACCAGGAGGGTCAAGCCTTGCAATATATTTGTCTGCCAAAGTTTTAAAATCAGTAAAGTTATCTGGCATCAGCCCGCAACTTGGTCTGGATCCGAAACATTCGTGTTCTGGTAAAAAATGGGGTGTGGATGAGCATTTGATTTTGACCATGTGTAAAACTGAGTTTCTGGCCTGGGCTTACAATAGAATTAAGGCTAAGTTTAAACATAGTCCTAATGCTAAGTGTGGACTCTGATGGTGCTGACCCTCACACTGAGGCATTGTGTTACTGGTGTACAGGTATGATGGCATTTAATAGTGGGTACCTCCTCGCCCTAGGTTAGCACAAAGGGTAGGGCCCAGGATTTAGGGCGCTGATGCAGGTTCTCCTAGAACTAGAGCAACAGATGAAACTTTGGCTGGAAATAAGAAACTGCTTAGGATGAAAGTCATGGATCTTTTGCAGAATGTGAGAGGTGGATGCACCCATGGATGGACAGAGGATGGCATCTGGGGGGAAGAACGGGCACAGATAAAGGCATCTGCTAGGCTCTTAGCTTCATCAGCTGTCTGCACAGCCTCTGAAGGCAAAGTTAATCCTCCGGCACTGTATTCCCTATGCTGCCCATCCTTACCACGTAATGCCAGTTAAGCTGCAGGCTTCAGATCCACCCACACACAGGACGGTTAAGTTTCTTTTTTATCTGGACACTTAGCAGAGTTTATATAGCCTTTCTCCTTTTCAAATGTAGCTTGAAAGGCGGTATGACACCTTTGATGCGTAGTCTGGATGCAGATCTTAAAGGCACCCTGAAGTGCCATCCTTCACGCCCCAGCAGCGTTGTGTCCTGCCCTGGCACTGCTGCTGGTCGGGAGGGATGAGGAGGTTCTGTTTCTGGGCTCTGGTAGAGCCATCGATTTGCTGCGAGCCCGGAGGGCTGCCGTAAACGCTGACAGCTGGGGGCCCAGCGGGAGACGATTTCTTTATCCCCTGCAAACCGCCAGGGCCTGATCCCGTGTTCTCTTCCTTGCCAAATCCCTTGGATACTGTAGGTACACGTGGGATGGAGAATCAGGGCCCAAGACCAGGGAAGAAAGGAAAACCTACTTCTGTGAAGAAATTACAGAATTACCAGTACTTCTAGAGCCCAAACAGTGTAATTGGCCAGAGTTACTGAATCATGCAAGGAGCGGTAAGAGGCAGTCTGCAACACTCTGTGTCTACCTTTGTTTCTAGCTATAATTTGAATGTTTAAAACTTCGATGAATAATTATGAGGAAACACGAGGGTGACATTTAAGAGGACTGGGGAAAAATCAATTATTAATAAATTGCGCAAAACTAGATAAAATAACGACCAGTGCTCTAAAACCATGACCTTTCTGCCCTCCTCATCCTTCAAGGCAGAATGCAGGCTCCTGTTGTTGATGCTGAAGGAGAATATGGTTGCAATGGCATAACTCCTCAGTCATAACCATATCAGGGCTATTTAGAAAACATTGCCTTTTAAAATTGAAGTTGTGCCCCGACTTTGAAACCTGACCTTATTGAGAATGTGTAAAGAAATCATTTGATGCTTTGATATTGCTACAGCCAACTTTCCCCTGCAAACAGCCAGGGCCTGATCCCGTGTTCTCTTCCTTGCCAAATCCCTTGGATACTGTAGGTACACATGGGATGGAGAATCAGGGCCCAAGACCAGGGAAGAAAGGGAAACCCACTTCTGTGAAGAAATTACAGAAAGAATTACCAGTACTTCTAGAGCCCAAACAGTGTAGATTTCTAGAACAGCGCTAGATTTCCGAGAACAGTTTTGCCACTGGTTCCCTCTAGAGGAATCCAGTGCCCAGACAGTCGACGCTGGAGTGGTTTCACAGTGGTCAGCAGACAACTGGCACTAAATGAATCCTCCTTTTCCATGCCAGGCCCCGGTGAGCTGAGCAAGGATGGGACTGAGAAGAAGAGTGCTCTGCAGGTGCTGGGCTCTCTTTCAGCACCGCAATAAAAGCCTGTCCCAGCTGCTTTGCTATGCTGGTTCCCATCACAAAAGGATATATGCACAGCTTCTGGGCAGAGACAAGCAGGCACAGACCAAAAGGTGCCATCCGCAGCGCTAAATGTGTCATTAAACACAACTGACCTTTTTCTTTTATTTTATTTTTATGTTAAACCCAGGCCTAGTCCCACCCTCGTTGCAGGAAGCGTAAGGAAATGGATCAAGGTGGTACTAGATCTCATGTTCCCAATCTGCAGCACCATACTTGCTGTACAAACAGCTCCACACGACGTCCCCACGGTGTGCCAAGCTGGCCGTTAATTGTGCTGGGTGATGGCAGGAGGCCAGTGCCACCTTTGAGACTGATGTCACCGCCAGTCTGTGACATGCCCACAAGCAACATATTTTCATAAGGTTCCATGCTCCTCAGTCACCACTGAGACCACTTTTTATTTGCATTACAATCCCTATATATGGCAGTGTGTCACCTGCAACTCCCAGGAAAACCTCAAAGATGATGGCTTGAACTAAAAGGTGTTTTCCACGGTAGCAGTTAAGGCACATTTCACACTGCCGGCTTGGAAATCAGCTGAAATGCGGAATTTATGACGCTGCCATTCTTGGAAAAAGCAGGAAACATAAATGCAGGCAGATCTGTGAATTTTCCCACTCCAGCCGCCCTGCTCATCTTGCTCTGCTCTCCCTTGTGTGCCGACCACGCAGCGCGGCAGCCTGGTGGGAAGCAGGTCCTCCTCTGGACGCCGGGGAGCTACGAGCGAGGCAGCAGTGGAAAGCCCATGGCCAGGATCCTTGCAGCCGGAGCTGCTGTCTTCATGGAGGGTGCCCAACAGCACCCAGAGCTGGTCTCTGTTTGGGCGGTTTCCCCTTGACCAGGACGGTGCAGCTCAGAGGAATCCAGGCCAGGGCTACGGTCCCCTTACAGTGGCTGGAGATCATGCCCGCGGCCGTAATGCTTTGTCCGCTCTCGCTGGTGAAGCTTTAGGCAGCATTAGACATGGCTCAGTAACTTTCTCAAGGCACTTATCAACTAAAATGCTCGGTGATGCTAAGAGACCTGCTCCTTAACACCAGACGGATGCTCTCCTCCTGCAGGCTCAGCTTCTCTAGCCTGATGGCCTCTTCTTGTTTCATGGAAAAATGCATAGGATCTGGAAGCTTTTATTAAACCTTGCCATTGATCCGCTGTAAGTGCCAAGGCAGCCTACTAAACTCAACACAGCCTAGGAAGGAGCAGGAATGGTTTTTTTTCCAAGCCCTGCTGCACCTCATTAAATAAATCATTTAACTTCTAAATGCCTCAGTTTCCCAGCTGGCAAAACAGCAACCATCACGGGAGAGAAAGCAAACTGCCCTATGTTCCCAAGAAGCATATGGCTCCGTAAAGGTTGTCTGTGCTCATACAGGACCTGAACAGGGAAAACTGTATCAAAATTCAGACAGGTACTTAGAAAAGAAGCTGAAAGTCAGACACAATCCTGCCAGGTGCTGGCAGCTTGCATCCTTCATCTTGGCTCCTGGAAATGGGATGGGCAGTTGTAGTTTCTTATGTTAGCTGTCACTTATTCTTGCCGTGATGCTGCCTGACCCCTCCTGCTCAAACCTGCCAAGCTGTCTGGATTAGAAACTTTTCCACTGTTGGATTTCCCATCCAAGTTAACAAAATACAAATACGTCTTCACAGAGACCTCACACTTCTAGGAAAATGGGCAAGGGCACTCCTGTCCTCAGTCACAGGACACGGCCAACTAAAGGGCATCCAGCCTGCATTATGAAAATAACTCGAAGTGGATCTTTTCTTGCATAGCACCGCTATGGCATTAATGTATTTCCTGAATGGCTATGGATTTTCCCCATTCAAAGAGGCCAAGTTCCAAAAAACTCCTTGCAAATCTGTTCCTCTCGCTGCCAGAAACAGAGACAAAGAAATTCTTTCCTCCTGCCTCTACTTGCTCAAATTTAATTAGTACCACGATTTCTTCCTGTACTACGGAAACAGCTTCTTCTTCTGCAGGTCACTCCAGCACAACAGTATTGCACAGAGATTCTGTCACTAATATAAAAACAAGTTCCCGGTAAAGTACAGTGCTGTAACATAGAGAAAACTATTTAAAACGGTCTGAAGAAATCCTGATATATCGTTACGGGTCAAGTTCTTTGGCTGGTATTTCATTACTGGTCAAGCTTTTTGGCTCTACGTTACCAGGCGCTGAATGTGGCAGCCACGGCTAAAACTCACGTAAGAGACTCCAACGTGTCCGTAACCCCTCGGTCACACCGGTCACCGGGAACGTCTGGTCATTTATGCTGCTAGAGACGACGTGCTGGGGCAGTGCTACGGCCAGAGCAAACACCTTCCCAGCACAATCGTGCTTTATCCAGGAGCAGGGTGAGGTGTCTCTGGGCATCACCTTCTGGGGGCCCTTCTAGCCCCGGCCCCCCCCATTCCCACAGGGCAAACCTCAGCACTCCCTGCCCTGGGTATGAGGCACCTTTGCTTTCATCTTGCCCTCTCTGACAAACTTATATGGACGTGTGAGTGCTTGTGTAATTAGGTGTGTTTTTTTGCGGGTATACATAATGAAAGCAGTCTCCACTGCACATGGGTCTTTCCCAAGGGAGAGGGCGAGCAAATAATTTATGGGACAGATGTTAGTCATGCTGCTTATTAAACCATGGGATGGTAGTGTTCAGACACTGAAGTGGTAAATGTGGCAGGACCGAACAGAAGAGAGAAAATTATTTTTAGGTGTCTTTTTCTTGTAACCACATTTTCAGAGGGGGGTGAGCACACAAAGGCTCTTTGATTTCATTTGGGACATGGCATTTCATTTCCATTTCTCATTTGGAAAATAGTGGGTTAACTGAGGGCAGCCCTACCTGAAGTGATACCTGCCTCTGCAGTGCAGTTGTTTCAGTCAGGTTGCCCTTGGGCTTTCCAAAATCTCCCAGTGAACACTAGTGCCTTTATAACATTATTTTTATCTTGCTACAAAAACCAATTGCCAGCAAATCCAGGCAATGAATTAAACTCCGTTTAACTTGGTTTAAACTGAGATTCGTGTCGGTTTCCCCCGCTTTCTAATCCAGAGTAAAGCATCAGGAGGACTAATTACTGTTTCTTACGGCTTTTGAATATACTGCTGAGGGTAGAGGTGTCTCAGAGAAGGTTTTGCAAAACCTTCTGTGCTCTGTGAATGCAATGTATGGCTGCTGGTCACAGCCGCCGTGCCGTAGCTCTACAGCATTTGACCGATGTTTTACATTTTTACAATCCGGTGGCACGCTATAAACCACATCTTCGGTGGGGAAGGATTTGCATGCCGTTTGATGTATGTGCCAGCCTGTGGCCTGCTGCTCCCGAAAGCAAAGGCTTATTTGCATAAAACATGCATCAAATGGAGGTTTTACATACGTGGTAGCGCACTCAGATGCCTGCTGGAGAAAAGGAGGCTCGCCGTGATGGAGGTTGAAAGCCAATGTACGCATCTCTTGATAGTGTCTGTATGCTCCAGCTGATCACACTCATATGGAAAAGAAATCAAAATTTATGTGTGTAAATGATTTAGAAAGAAAAGTGACAACAACAAAATCGGCCACGGCTTGTATGCTATTCCCCAGAGAGTTCTTCAGTCACCATCTTGCCTAGTCCTTCATTAGCACAGAAAAAGATGCTAGACTTTAATCACAAAGACTTCCTAAGTAGATTAAAGGCCAATTTTCACTGTCCATTTAACTTATCTTTAGCGCTCTGTATTGTATTTATCTTCTTAATCTGAACTGAGCTTTTATACACAAATACTGTTTAAAAACAGCAGAGCAAATACTATGTCGTGACTCAGCTCTTTTATTTCCAAGGACCGGCTTTGCAGCAGTCTGCGGTTAAAAGTTGAGCGATGCTGATACGGGATAGAAAACGGTGCTAAGAGGTGTGGAAAAGTCCGGCTGGTCGGCTTCAGCGCTGGTCTGAAGGACATATTAGGGGTCTGTTTCTACCCCTGTATATATACATATACATAACTAGATGTAAAAAGATAAAATAGACTTTCTGTTTTAAAGATAGGTAGGTAGGTAGGTAGGTAGGTAGGTAGGTACGTAGGTAAATAGACAGATAGATAGATAGACAGACAGACAGACAAACAGACAGATGCATCTTTATATGTCTTTCTTTAGGAGACTGTTTTCAATATATACATTTAATTCTGTTGTCTTCTGTGACTATATCAGCTCTTTATAAGTGGTTGCTCATTAGCCGATGTACTTGTAGAAAGATTTAATGCCCAATGTGTTGCCTGATGTGTTTTATTTCTGAGAAGCAGCCATGGAGGTGCTGCCTCTAGGCAGCTGGCAATGAACTTTCTGCATGTAATGCATCATTTTCTGTTTAAATGATTGTTTCTAGGCTGTAATTACTGTGTCTGCACTGCAATATGCACTAAGCCTAATCAGTTCATCTGTCAGCATTGTCTGCTACCCTGACAGGAGACTAAAATCATTGCAGGCCTGACCTCATAGATGTCAAGGTTAAAAATGTTTCACTGCTGCTTCAGATTGGCCATTCTCTGCTGTAAGGCGGATGAAGGTTTCAGAAAATGGTGTGTGTGAATTTTTAAACTAGATTTTACTGAGTGACCCAGCTCCCACGGAAAGAATTATTTCCACATATCCAACGCTTTCTGGTATGTAGGTCATGGTAAATTTAGTTAACTTGCTAAGTAGCTCAAATGATAATTTAATTTTGGTGTAGGGTGGTTTGTTTTTTTTTTTTTCATTCAGGTCAGGAGTGGCCTCAGGTAACAGTGGGCTAGTTCCTTACTCCATTCCCCATCCTGGCTCCAGTTGGGTTTCGGAGTTGCCTCTGCCTAACCTGAAGAACCAGCACCGGAGGGATCTTCTGTGCTGGCATTGGAGTGATTTCAGGGTAACTCACGCCAGTGGGAGAAACCAGAAACCCTGTCAGTGGGACTGGCTCAATAAGCCAGTCCTGGATGTGGGAGCCGGTGGTGGCTGAGCCGTGCCTGTGGGACGGGGTCTGCAGCAAATGGAGGTTCTCCTGGTTCTTCGGGAAGGATTGATGTGAATCAGGGGGGCTGCCGGGCAGCTAACCCAGATCTGCTGACCAAGAGCTCAGGCAGATTCTTCTAAGCACAGAAATGTTTCTACGAAATTATTTATCTCTGTGCTAGGAAGATGCGCTAATTATTTGCTGAGTAAAAGTAACCCGTGTACATGAGGAGGTGTTATACCATAGTGATGCGGTTTCTGAATAAATCATTTTGCTTGTGTTCTTGATGTGAAAAGGGTTGTTTAATTTGGGGAATAGCATCCCACCATTTCTCCTCTGTTGGGTGTCACCACGTTCTTCAGGACGTCACCTCTTGGCAGGTTGGTCTGTCCTGCTGAAAACTGGAGGGCTTGTTGGACAAACGGGGCACAGAACAGCTCCATCAGCTCGGGGTTTCTCTGCCAGTCAAATGCAGACTGATTTTGACAGACACTGTCAGTGTTATAGACAGGCAAGGTCTGTGAGCTTTGTGTGGCCTCCCATGCAGCAGGACAACTCCAGGTTTGCTACAACCAACCCACAAGTCCAGGGCTGACCCCAGGGAAATCAGAATCAGGCCCGTTATTTACCAAACACAGTCCAGGGGGCTGGTTTCCGGGGGCTAATCCTGTCTTTCCTTACTTCTTATTGCTGTTTCCCTCCCAACTATTTCATGGTCCAACTACTTTATAAAAAAATACATTTAATATGCTTTTTTTAACATGACTACACATCAATTCCTATTTGTAAAATGTTTAAGATGTCTGTACAATATATTTAACTTGCATTTTATGTGCACGTAGTGAAGCTGTGGTGTTGTCAGAGGCATCACAGACTGAGGGGAACACAGATAATTTGTGAAGCCAGAGCTTTGATTTTTGTCTAAGATGTGATTTCCATGACAAACCGCGGTGACATTGTACTAAGAAAATACCCCCTCACAAGTCTTTGGTTTTGTCATGGAAATAGCTGTGACAAAATCATGGCCTTTATTGTTCTTCCTCTCAGTCATATATGCAAAGTGGATTTTTTTTTCCATCCTGCCAATGCACCGTGCAGGAACAACACAATACATGTCTTCTCTCAGACAACATCAGGAATCAAGGCCGTATTTTAAAGACAAACATGCTGAAGCTGTAGTCAGAGACTTGTGATAAAAGTTCCCAAAGTGTCTTAAGTTATTTAAGTCTCTTCCCTGGGCAGAAAATCAATGAGATTTATCTTCTTAATTGCCTAAGCACTTATCGTTGCAATTATTAGTAGCTAAACTATATGGACCACTCCTATGTAAAATCTCAACTTTTTCAACACCCCAAAATTGTGCCCCATTGCCTGTTACTGCAGGGCTTGGTATTTTGGAGACAATTTGGTTCCAACCAGCTCAGTGAGAAACAGGTGCCTGCTGAGCAATGCCCTTGGGATGAGCCTGTCCGCTTGCACCCAGCTCTCAATTCTGCAGCCTAATCCAGAGGGATCACAGCGGGGGAGAGAAGCAGGAGGAGGATGAGGACAATACCTGCGTCCATGACATTCTTCTGTGTAAACCTATTCTAAAGTCTTACTGTAGGGATTAAAAAATCCAATTAAGGTATATATATAAAAAAAAGATATCTAGGGATTTAACAGGACAAAACAAAATTGGCTATTGTTGGCCTTTAATAGGATTCACATTGCATAGCCTGGCAGCACTCTTCCCTTTTAGTGCAGTATCCGCTTACATTGCTCAGCCAGGATTGTTGCCATCAGGAGACGTGTAAAACTCGATATCCAAACTATCTTCTCTCTTCTTCTCATTCAGCTGTCCATCTACGTGCAGCTGTCAAGTACACTGTTTTTTTTTAATTTTTTTTTCTGTGACCTTCTCTCCTCAGATCTCAGTCCATCACCTTGGCCAAGACTAACCCAGGCACTTGAGCGCCCTGTCCGCAGCGGGGGAGCTTTTCTGCCACCCACCTTTTGACCTCCTGCAGCTCTAACCTGCAACTGATGACTGCCAAACCAAGTACTTCACTGCCAAACCCCGGACTTCTGAGGATCTACGTTGGGTCTGTACAGCCCCAGCCTCACCTTTGCCTCCAAACAGTTACTCCGTAGGGAGCACCCCCTTTCTTCAGGCCAGCTCCAGGATGAGAGGCTGCACCAGCTTTGCTGAGCAGCCCACTGAGCCCTCCCTCACCTGCAAAATCCTGCCCAGACCACCAAGTGCTCTCAGGATTTTTCACATTTTTTTCAGAGGATGCAGAGACTGACCTCCAGAAGGTGTTTGTACACCAAAAATAAAGAATGAATGATGGGAGGAGAAGACCCAAATCTGCTCGGCTAGAAAAAAAATGGTGTTTTTCAGCAACAGATGCTAGTTTTTTATTCTAGAGACATCTATAGCAGGGCAGTAATCTCTCTCACCCAAACCTGAAGGCAGAATATCTCATACTCCTGCAAGATGGATAAGAAGATAATAAACAGGGAAGGGAAGCAGACTTTGCTTAAAGCCATTAAGCCTCTCCAGAAAGCAGGCTGGGCTATGTGGAGACTGAAGACATTAGCTGTCATTTCATATGAAAATTATATGCACTCTGCAGCTTAATAATACTCTAGCAGGTTGCAGTGATTTACATAAAAGGGAGTCAAAACAGGGGAAGAGGGAGCGAGCAAGAGATGTGGTACCTCCAAAGAGAGGATGGGGGGAGCTTGATGGCTCCAGGTATTCAGGGAAGGAAGTGGGAGGGGGGAAGATGCATGCCTTGGGGTACTCTATGTGCACAGAGATTTCCTCTATGCAGAGAGGGAAATGAGGGGAAGGGGGTGGTGGGGAAGGATGGTCCAAACCCAGTCCTTGTCCAAGCAGTGAGGCATAACACAGATGTGGTGTTGCCATGTTGTCCTATTTTGTGTCTTTCCTTGTGGGCTCGGGTAGGTGAGTGAAGAGGCCGCACACCATTACCAGGCGTATGTGTCCCTGTCTGCCTGGTGTGTAGAGGGGAGGGCAGCGTGCCGGGGGGCGGCTGACTGTGGAGAGGCATAGAATCATAGATCATGGAATTGCCAAGTTTGGAAGGGACCTTTCAGATCATCTAGTCCAACCATGAAGGTTGGACATGAAGGAATCCATGAAGGAAAGCGGGAGAAAGGGATGGCTCCCCCCCGTCATGGTGCCCACATGGACACTGCAGTGTTGTGGCAGGAGGGACACCCCAACACCCTGGGGTGCTGCAGCCTCCCCCCCTGCCCCGGCTCCCCCGAAAGCTGTCTGGAGTGGGAGGGATGCCACAGATCACAGGCCTGCTCCTGATCCCTGCTGTGTTGCAGGACCAGGCAATGTCCCAGGGCCATCGTCTCAGGCACCACAAACCCCTGGGTGAAATCCAACTATCTGTTTCAGCCTCATCAGGCGAAGCTGTGACAGATGTATTCACATCCCCTTACACTAATTTGTGTGGCAATCTGTGAGGCTTCTCCTGCCCCGATTATTCATGAGGCAATAATTCAGATACCCCACAGACAGCGAGTGAGCTGCAGACCTTCTAAAAAGGCTTTTAATTTTATCTTGGAAGCTTTTAAAATAACCTTAGGTGGACTACAGTGCCGTCATTTATTTTTTTGATTTATTTAAGTAATTATGGAACATGCTGAAATTAATGGTGGTGGGGGAAATCCCACAACCCCACCAGCAGGAATACTGGAAGATAAAACCCCTGGTGTTTCCAAAGAGCCAGTAGAAACCTGTGATATTTCTCGATGTCGCTGTCTTTGCTAATTAGACTAGAAAGGAGCTTATGTTTAATTAATGTGATTCTTTTTAAGATCGTCTGCAGAGTTTCTGCTTGTGCTTAACCTCCTTCCTGTTGCTTGCTGTCTCGCTTTTGTTTCAGAGATTCCTGCTGTTCCATAAGCTTTACCTGTCAAGCCACAGGCAGCTGCTTATCCTCACGGACCTTCCTATTTGAGGATGGCCAGCAGCTAATTCTGCAGGCTGGTGTATTCTTGATTTGAAAGGCAAATACCATTTCCTGGTATCAAAGCTCCAAATCAGTCACTTGGATTTTCTTCTGCATCATTAAAAAAAAATAAATTACAGCTGTCACAGGAAACAGAATAGCATTTTTACTTGCTGGTGGTCAACATTGCTCATTCATTTGCAACTTTAACGTATTTTTGTCTAGGAGAAAGAGCTTTTAAGGAAGCAGCAACCCCTCCCCCTCTCACTGCAAAGCTGCTCCTGGTAATTAAGATTTTGAAAACAAACAAGGATCTTTCAGTTGTGGGTTAAGTCTTCTTCAATAACCATTGCGACTTCTTTTTGACCTTCTAAACACTCCTTGCACATGGTGTCCTTCCACTCCCAAACTGAAATCATTGCAACAGTTCAGTGAAGTGTTGCAGCAATAAGATTTTCAAGCAAGCAGGATGGCCATTGTGGACAATCTTAAGCATTCAGACTTAGGGCGGGACAACTTAGTGCTCACAAAAAATGGTAGCAGTGAGGCTTTGAGACAACTGGGAAGGCAATTAGCACCTAATATGATTATTGCTGCTCAGGAGCGGCACTGGACACCACTCGCTTTGGCTGGTACAATAGTACTTTCATTCACTGCCTATCTTGTTAAGTGGCAATTTTCATAACGATGACCCAGAGGTGGACATTTTGACACTGAGTTAATAGCCACGGTCTTAACAGATGTGGGAGAAATCAGACCTCAACTGGCTGGTGTTTGGGAGCTGGCCTAACAGCTCGGGAGTTTGTTCTCACCCAGCAGCCGAATTAAACTTCCTAGAAAGCTGTCCGTGACGCAGCAGGACAGGATGCGAGGGGCTTATCGCTCGGTGGAGCTAACCAGGAAGGCTTCTGGGGATCCCAGATGGTGCTCTTCATCAAACGAGCCTCGGAAAGCCTCGGCAAAGGAAATCGAACAGGAACGAGCCAGTTCAGCGATGGAATAACTAGTCAGAGCAGTTCTGGGGCTCCCAGAGAAAGCATGTGGCCAAACAGATGGTCCCAGGCAAAGTGGCTCAAGAGGCTTCCACCTCTTGGAAGCGTGTGGATGCTCGGCTGCATTTACTTCTCAGTGTTAGCCACTGTTTTTACAAAAGCCCTGGTTTTATTGGTCTTTGTACGTAATGCAGACGAGATGTAAGTTTGGCTTAACCCAGGACATGTCATGTTTTTGATATTATGTTTAGCTGGCTGGTTTTCACTCCCATGAAGGACTGAAAGCAAAAAGCCGTATGGCCTAAGAGGACCTGAGAAGATGGGTCCCAGTATCTGCGTGAGTGGCTGTTTTGTGGAGTTCAGTGAGGGAATTTAGAAACCTTCCCATGGCCTGATCCAGTGCTCCCAACATTCTGTGGAGCACAGCATAGTATTTGGCTTTGCCATGATTTATTTCATATAAAGAAGCATTCTTCTTCCATTATGAATAAAGGAGGCGTTTGGGGGCTTTTTCCCGCCCCCCCCAGTTAAATGACCCTGGGAAGTACCATCAGAAAAAAAAAATCACAAAGCACTCGAGCAGCTTGTAAATACTGAGGGTTTTATTTCCACTTCACATGGTCTCCAACAGACTCTTAAACAAGACCAGTTACAATTTAGTATGCCCAGAGATCTCGGTGGTTTTCCCAAAAGGAAGGAAGTTCTTGGTAAACACTGTACATAGCCAGTTGAACCGCTAACAATAATTTAAAAACTCTTTTTTTGTATAGTCAATGCAAGAATACCAACAATAAAAGTACAGTACAGGTAAATTCACAACAATATTACAGTGAAACAGATCGACTCACATTTATGTGATGGTAGAAGTACAGTAGCAGTATGTACATGCACTAAAGTGCGAGGACCCAGAGGCATGCAAGTCAAGTATTGTAGGTGTATTTTACAGCTAACTCCATAAGACTTTCTGAGGCATTCTCTTTTTTTTTACACTTTTTCTTGTGTTTACCTGTATTCCCCTCCATCTCAATTAATACAAGTCTAGTGAACTAGCTTAATGGCTTTCCTCACTACTTAAAAGGTATCGCTTCAGACAGTTGAAGCATCTTTAAGAACCTTACTTTTAAAAACCAATAACACTGACATTAAAATAGAATAAAATTAACTTAAGACCCTAGTTTTACATGAAATAATAAAAAAAAAGCAACCCAAAAAACCCAAAACCAAAATCGAAAACAGAACAGTGCAAATATAACCAAAAGGCAGTCAGTATTTGGAGAGAGCGCGAGCACGTATTCAAATTCCGTTAAAACTTAATTTACATTTTATTTTAAATCTTACTTTATATCATTTTTACCCTTTTTTTGTTTTTTTTTTTGTTTGTTTTTTGTTAATATACTGTATGTAGAAAAGATGGAGACAAAAATAGTTTTCTCAGCTATGAAAAAAATTAAGTTATTACAGGCACATTAACTGTTTCATTCTAGAAACACCTCAGTTTCCCAGGTCGGACATTCAGCAGCTGCGTCTGAGAACATTCTTTGACCTCTCCAAGCAGGACCTCTCTCCTTCGCGGCAGAAACGGCTGGCGGGCAACCTGGCGGAGGCAAGTCTTGGCCCCCCCTGTTCCCGTGCGGAGTCAGGCCGGCTCGCCTCCCTGGCTGGGGGTCTCTGCCAGCGGCTCCTTGCTTCCGCTCTCCTCCGAGGAAGTCAGGTCTCCGGTGGACTGCGACTGTGAGGCAGTAGGGGAATGTGAAGCCCATCGAGACGGTGGGCGCCGGTTCGCTGGTCTCTCTGGCCGGGAGAAGCAGGGTTGGAGGGACGGGGCTAGTGCAGAACAAGGTAGTTCCTTGGCAGCCAAGAGAGCAAAACAGGGGTTAGTGACTTGCATTAGCAGCCGCCTGGGTGTGCAAAGAATTAATTAACAAAAAAATTCAAACTAAAAGCTAAGCATCTGTCATGTCGCGGGACAAAAGCAAGCAGCGGACCTCTGGCTGTGTGTGGGCTCCAGGTATCTGCATGTATGCCCGTGATTTATGGAACAGGTAAGGAGAGAATGAAAGAAAGAGGTCGGGCATGAGCTGGAGTAGCTGACAAACTTCCATTTGCCAATTCTCCTTGTGCTAGAAAGAGAAGAGCTGAAAAGTACATTTGCATGATAATTCAGGAAAATCCACTATTCATCACGTTGCTCTAAGTGCTGACCTGGCATAAAAGGGCCAGGTTTGGCATTTGCAAGTGGGGTGAAAATCAACCACCGACTCCTCTTGTCTGCTTCAGAGTTCAGGCTGACATGCAGGAAAGACTTCTTCGCAGCAGAATACTGACTACAGGAGTAGTTATGATCTCCAGCTGGATTAAAGATGAGGCTTACCTACACACTTCATCCTCTGCAATGTCACTCCTTACTGCCAGCTGCTGAAGCCTGAATGACAGGATTCAGTGGTACTGTACCTTAAAGTCAACATTCACAGAAATGAAAAATTTTTATTTCTCTACCACCTTTCCACTGCTCAGGCTTGGTAGTCTGCCTTTGTGATTAGAAACAATCTGCAGTTGTGATTTTTTACCCTGGCACTAGGTTGGTAATTGCTTCTAATGTTTATGGACTTTGCTGATAGCCCAGCTAGGTTTCCTGCCTCGCTCTGAACGCTCGTTGCATCAAGATGAGTGATGGTGGGAGCAAGTCTTATATGCCAAAGCCAGATTTCTGAATTTCATTGCATACTTTGTAATTTAGAAAAGCAAATCAGAGGAGTTTGTCAACCTATAGAAATGTGTACACTGAGGAGCAGTCACTGGAGAGGACAGGAGAGTTCAATAAAAATCAGAAAAATCAGTCTCAAAATCAGAAAGCAAACTGGTGATAAATGAAGAGAGAGACCAGACGCGATACAATGCAAAGGAAAAGCTCTGGTGTGGTAAGGCACGGGGAAAGCAAGGCAGCAGTAGAACGATGCAGTAGGAAGCAAAGGAGAAACGTGACTAGGGATGGAGAATACTGGAGTAGGTAACATGATGTGATTGGCAGTGAACAAACAAGATGATATGCCATTGAACCTCTCCGTTGCAGTGGGAGGACCAAACACGAATGTTACATGACAGAAAGATCAATTTTGAAGACACGGAGCTGAGGTATGGGAAATGGAGCTTGTGCCGGCGCGTGTTTTGGAGAGAGTGCATCGTCAGACTTGGGGAAGCATCTGCAAAGGGCGAACCTCAGTGCCTTTGGGCAATACGCAGCCAACAGGGTGATCTACAGTCGCACATCACTGCTCGAGGCAGAGTTGTGCTCATCTGCCCTCGGCACTCGCAGAGAGCGAGGCCAGCGAGCCATCGCAGAAGCTGGTCAGGGGGCTACGGAGCCTGCACCTCTGCCTCTCTGCATCCTCGCCCCCCGCCCCATCTCTGTGCCCTGAACTTCACCACGACCCTTGCTAAAACAACAGTAAAGGCTGAAATATAAATCGGTGCTAACCAGAAGATTGACTCTGTGTCCTTACTTCACCTTATCCCATTCCGCCTGGGGCAACATATGGTCCATGAAAGCTGCTGCTAGACTCAGATTTGTTAAGAGAAATCCGTATGCGCAGCAACACGCACGGGCAGCGCAACACGGTGAATTGAGGCTATGAGATTTGCGGGTTTTGTCTTAGCCTCTTTCTAAACAGCAGCTTATAAATGATACCCCTGTAGTGCTGTGTGCTTCTGGCTGCTTTATCCTCGTTTCATAGCAGTAAATGAGAGTCAGCATGGCGATAACAAAATTTATTTCCACTGCTGCCTCCCAGTTCAAAAGCCTCTCTCCAGCACGCCCGCAGATGGGGATCAGCTTTTACCAAATGGCAGGGTTAAGCTTGTCTTATCTGTGATGTACACATGCCCAGCACAAGGCAAGGCTGCGCTGGCGATGGATGTTGCTCCAGGGCCAACAAGTGACTGGCAGCGTAATCTTAATTAGTGTTGGCTGCTGAGTCAGTCACCTCCCCCCCTGCAGCGTGGCTTCCTCGGCATGTGCTAAGGAAATCCAGCCACGACAAGGAAACTGCCCGGAATGGTTTGTGAAACCCCCTCCTCACTTACCACAGGTAGCCGGCATAGCTAGAAATGGCTAAAAAAAATATTAATATCCTGTGGGTAATTTAGTTTGGTGGTTGCTTGGGGGTGTGGGTGGATGGGCAGCACTTCTTAGCCCGGACATTGAAAATGGGAAAGATGATTTCAGCTTTAGTTTCTAGCTATTTCCTAAGCCCGGCTGTCACCACCGTGGCTATGTCTATATTACTAAATAAATAAAACAGTTTTCTGGCTCTGAGGCGGAGTGGGTGGTGACAGCTCATGCGTGCACAGCTTCTTCCCTCCTCACACTGCAACAAGCCCAGCCACTAGCCAAAAGTGGGCTGGGAACAGCTTCATGAGCAAAGGTGACCGTCAGCCACGGGCTGGTGCTGGAGCCCCCTCCCCAGCCCTCTCCTCCTGCTGCCACGGCCGGAGGGAGTGCACCCCAGAGCAGCCAAAAGCCCTGCGCAGCGCTGCGTGTTTGTAAAAAAAAGAAAATGTTTGTTATAAATCCGAATCCCTCCCCAACCTTTTTGCATACCTTTATGTCGGTCTTAAATTTTGACAGTTTTTTTAAAGTTTAACATAAAACCCCAACAGCAAAAATTTTGACTTAAGTGCGACCTCTTCATAGCCCGTGCTGCCGCAGGAGACGGCAGATGGGCTCCTATCCTGAGCGCTTCCTGACCGTCGCATACGAAGGACCCCACAGGGATGTCGGATGCGTGCCGATACCTCTGGAGCTATGGGTCATTTATTTCCCTTCGTTAACCCACACGTTCAAAAATAACCTCTTCCGGAAAAGCTCTGGAAACAAGGTAGAAAGGACTTACAGCAGTGAGGCAGGCAGGGTTAGAGTCCCCAGGGGGCAGTTAATAAGACAGTTTGGTTCTGGACAGAACAGACAGAAAAGAGAAAGAAAGCAAGTAGGTTGGAAAGAACTGTTTTAATCAATTATTTTTTTAAAGTGAAGATTTCATGTCAGCAAGAAAGAAGTCTCCAGATGTTACTACCCATTCAGATCATGTTACCGCTGTTATCACAGGGAAACTAATAATCAAAAATAAAAGATAAGCTACCAGCAGAAAAAGATTTAGAAAGGAAGGAAGCAAACAAACCAACCTTTTACAATCCTAGCACAGTCTCTAAAGTGGACATAGCATTAAACAAACCAAACATTTCTACTCATCAGAAAAAGACATGTTATCCTTTGCCAACCTTGGTTAGAGCTAGGGAAAAAGCCACATTACTGTGAAAGAGAAATAATGCTGTATTTTTTTCCCCTTTGTTTGATTTCAAGAGAGAATTTCTGCTTAGGAAATCTTTAACAAGCAAAAAAGCGACTGCTGTTTTGTGTTGCTCATGCTTATGTTGCTCAGGTTTCATGAAAGCCCTTTGCCTCACCCTTCTCCCTTGTTCCTTTCTAACAGCGACGCTGGATGGGAGACTCAAACTGAAGCAAAAGCCCTTCAATTCTGACACCACCTTCCCTTCTTTTTAGCATTCCCCCTCCTGTGCTGAATGGTTCAGCGGCAAGCATGCAGCAATTACTCTGCCCCGGTGAGCAGAGGACGCAGCAGCTGCCCTCGCCTCCATGGGTCCATGTGGACAGTCCTTTCACAGTGCCTTCTCCAGAAACGGGTCTGACCCTCAGTCCAGGACTGTTGTGTAACCTCTGTGATTTATGCCCTCCCTAGTTATAGAGGAAAAATGTTCATTCATCTCTTACGTTGCTAGTTAGCTAATGCTAATCTGCATTTTTAATAGTAATATTTATAAACCCCATGATATGCAAGTAAGATAGTGGTTTAGTGAATTAGCAGGATAAGACACTAGTAGGCTGCACTGAGTGGATATGAATTTACTTGTAAGCAGCTCTGGGCAAGTTAGAAAACACAAAGTTATTGCTATTCTGTATGCATATACACTCTCATGCACACATACATATGTACGTAAATATATAAACATATATATGAACTAGATTTCATATTTGCAGCGGGAATATAAAAGGAAATTATGTAACTAAACCACTCAGAAGCTCAAATTGAAGAAAAGCCACCAACAGGTGCTCCATGCAAGTCTAAAAGTCATTAATATACCATGCCATGACTGCAGAAACAAGAAGGTGTTTGGTGGCAAGAAGGCCACTTGTCTTGGCCAGAAACCAACAGGTGAGGGTGAAGCAGAGGAGGGATCTAGGTAGGACGGCAGGGGCAGCGCTGACGTGAGGCTGCCCCAAGAACAGCCGGCCTCCTCCAAGATCATCATTTGCTGAACTGCTGTGTCTGGCTTTGTACAAGATGTGCTAAGTGGAATTCGTACGAAGTGTAATTTGTGTGGTCAGTGTAATCCATAAATAACCCAAGGCATCTGCAGACTCTAAACTTATTAGCGGTTTTGTTTTCAGCAGCGAACCCATGCTCCGTTAAGTACATCTTGTAGAGCATCATCTCACCTAGGAAAAGCTAAGCTCATCGTGTGAACGCCCACCACCTTCCTTTTCAATGCACATTCCTGAGAAATGACAGGACCACCCAAAGATCATAACCTGTGCATCTAGACAACAGTCATAACAACCGAGTAAGAGCTGCAAGGAAAAACAAGTCTTAGCTCTGAGGCTTGGAACTCAAAAAATTAGGCAAAAGATACTGAGAATTCACAAAGAGGAGCAATTTTCTGCCAGGTTGATGGTCAATGAGTTTTTGCTAAACAGCATTGACCCAAATCTCTCTGTGCATCAAACTCAGGTACTGACGCTTGTTGTATTTTGCCACCAGCAATTTGTGATGATGTGGGATGACATCTGTTTACTTATACTTGAAATCCGATGAGACATTTAAAAGATGCAGGAGGAAATCAAGAGTTTCCAGGAAGGCCTTGAAGGCAAAGCTGAGCTGAACGTATGAGACTGCAACACACTTTCTGATAAGGAGCGGTAGTGCCTTCCCAGTATTTCGAACTAAGGACAAAATACAGAGATAGCTGGAAAGGGTCAAATAAATGAGGCTGCTTTCCACTTTTATTCACTATGAGGTTTGTGCACAAAGCCCACTTTCATTCAATGTTATTTATAATGTGCATGTGGTTTCTTTTTTATACGTACAAACTTCCCTATTTATATCTGTTTAAACTGCATATAGGGAATATATCCTCAGCTTTGGATCCTCTGTTAGGCAAAAAAAAGTCATGTCCTCTGAGCAATACCTACAAAAGAAGATTGCCTACGGAGAACCACCCGCTAGTGCAAGGCAAACTGCAGACCAAAAGTCTCAGCTCTCGGGTACCCACAAATCCTTCAAGCAAAATGTTGGCTTAAAAAATGGGGTTTCAACCTTCCCTGGAGGCTATTTGAGGCAGGAGTGGTAGGAGTCAGCCCAGCGAGGCCAAGGTGGGATGTCTGGGGTGCGTAGGGGTCACGGAGGAGCAGCTGCCCTGTGGCTGGGGCCCACCGAAACATCAGGATGCTAAAGGGGCAGAGAGGATGAGGGGCTCCTGCCCTGGGGAGTATCACCAACCAGCATCGCACATGCCATTTCAGTGCTGTACCAGAAAGATGATGTGTGCTGGGCATAATTCAGCTCCTCCAGGCCTCCTCTGGCAACACTCTCATGTGCGCAAAGGTTCACCAGAACCAGGAGGCTTGGACACTGGTAACTGAAAAGCTTTTGTCCATCATTACACCCTCTTTGTTGTTGATTGCTGTAGCACTTTACTGTACCCAAGAATCTGGCCCCAACTTGGGCATTACCTGCTGAGACAGCTGATGACTGTTACACTGTTAACAGCAAAATATCAATTAAGAGTTCTTAAACACTAAGTATGTATGTGCTGAGACTAGTCAATTGCCCCTTTTTTTTTTTTAACTTTTTCTTTCTCTTTTTTTGGTGAGGCTGCAACAGTCAGTACCAAGTGTCATGCCATTTAATCACATTCCCAGACCCAAGCCAAACTTAATCAGTACGTCCAGAAAAGGTATGCTGAAGGCCCTGAAGTTTTGATTCAGGGTATTGTAGAGCCTATTTTTCACCCAAACTTGTTAACACCCATTCTTGCGTAGGAGAAAGAATCTACCTTTCCACCCAGCATAAAAGAGAAATTTACTCAAACCTAGAGTCCCTAGACCCTCTGTAACACATTGTGCGTTTTGTGACAGAAAACCCTTATCCCAGTTGTTCAGGGGAGAACCATTTTTATCCTGTAAAGGCATCTTTATCCTGTAAAGGATAAAGCTCTTCTGATGCTTTCAAGCCCGATAAACTGTAAGGCTAGAAACTCAATTCTTTAACGAGTTCTTCAGTGACTAATCCAATAGTTTCACGAGTGGGACTCGCTGGTGGTACCATGACAGGACTAGGAGATTCATTGTAAAAACTCACTAGGACTGCAAGAGATCTCATAGCGCATTTGTTCAAAGAAGAGTGCATTTAGCTATAGGAGGAAAAACAAACAAACTCATTACCTCTATGGACCCTGGATCTACTTTGACAATTTCTCCTGTGCTGTTGTCATTGCTAAGATTTGGTGGGCTGTGTGAAGGTAGCCTTCTCTCTTCTTTTAAGGCATGCTCCAAAAGTTTCTTATTTAAGATCCTGGCAGCATTTTCTGTAAGTGTGTACCCTGGAGGAGCAGATAAGTCCTGCCTGATACTTGTCACCTCAGTCCCTTCTTCCTTTTGCGTCTCTGTCCCCAGCCGGAGAGGACTGGGTGATCTGCCACGGGCATTTGTACACGGCTCCTGCACTGGACCCAGTTCTGGTCTGGGTTCTGCTGACCTGGACCGGCTGCTAGATCTGGGGCATTTTTGGAAGGTCTCATGAAAGATGGGGCTATGGTCAATAATGTTGAACAAACTGGAGAGGCCATCGTTGATGGTGGTGTGGACAGGACTTTCCCTTGTAGTAGTTGATCTAGCCCAAGCGGACTCACTGAATCCTTTCTGAGGTGTGCCAGGCAAAGTCCGGTTATTTGGCTGGTCTGATTTGGGAAGGATTTTTCTTTGCAGCTTTGGAGAGCCATATTTGGGGGAGCAGCATGTGCGTTCAAACTTAGCCTGGACCTTTTCAATGACGGGGGTCACTTGCCTGCTTCTTAGGCTTCTGGATGGTGAAGAGACAGGTGTGGACCCCCCCTTTGGTGTCAGACACTTGTGTGGACTGCTGGTGATATTGCGCAGGGTTTCCGTCTGCAAGCCAACACTGATCGTCTGGGTGGTCTGCGTCCCTGTCGTTCTCATACCATTGGTTTGACATGCGGTGTCCTTAAACTGAGGCTCTGTTGAATTAGAATTAGAGCGTATTGCGTTTCGGACAGAGAAAGCAACCTCCTTCATATCATCACTCATGTTTTTGGACATCTCCAAGCTGTGCAAGGGTGAGGCAAAGCCCACAGTAGTGCAAATAGGACGTTCAATGGGATGAAGACCACTCTCCAGAAAATCCTTATGGTGCTTGGCCAGGTCACAAGACCATCTTCCAAACATATCCGAGGAAGCACCTTTTGTCTCAGCAACATTCCCCATAGCTTTGGTCACAGAAAACAGGAAGTCCGTCTCAACCTGGTTTTTCCCTTCGCTGCCAGCTATCACTGAGTTATCAAACCTACGGACAACCGGTGGGCTGTGAAAGACCCGAACTCCCATTTTTTCGGTTACACCGTGACTCCTCATTGGCTGCTTCTGGCAGTGCTCTGGGCTGGTCACGGTGTTAGTTGTCATAGTGACACTGGTGGTGAGGTACCATGATGATGCCTGGAAGGGATCTGAAGCAGGATCATTCCCAGCTTTCCCAATTTCTGTCCTTTCTGCCCAGCCTTCTGCAGGCTTCTCGGTGGCCCCACCATGGTTCCTAGGGTTACTGTAATCCCAATTTTTGTTGAACTCCTCAATGTATTTTAGATCGTCAGGAGACAGGGGAGGGGTTATGTCATCTTTGCTGCTGGATGAAGGCAAGTTTTTTTCTGGTAGAAATGGAGATATATCCATCAGGCGCTGAAATTCTGACATGGAAGAAACGGACATCGCCCTGGAGAGGGGAACACAAAAGAGTCACTCATAGGCTTGGAAACTCTCACAGAGCGACTTATTTTCAGCAGCAAACTAACTCTGGAAACCCGACTTTCACTATCTGATTATATATAAAACTCCTTTAGCCCTCTCTTTCATTAAAGTTCCCTTTTATCATCTTTAAAATAGCTATGAAGTGCAAGCATTCCTGATGTGTCATTAAAAGGACCAAAAGGTTTATCAATGGCTTTTAATTTACTTCCTTCTCATGGATTACTGCTTGGCAAATGTCTGAAATATGGAGCAGTAGGATGCATTTCAGAAATATGCCATTCACAGAAAATGAGTGTTTGCAACAATACGGGGCACACTTTTCAAAGCAATTGTGGAGTATTTCTGACTTGCTGGGAAATCATCAAGTCCACCCCTGCTCCTGAGATTGCCCAGGCTGTACAGCTGGTGTGTAGCGATGTGGGACATCCAGCCTAGATGCTGTTACATTGAAGTGGCTTGGCAAGTTGAGCTCGTGATAAAATTCAACCAAAGGGAATCACTATGTGGTAACGCTGGATTCCTGGCTTTCCCGCATTTCAATAGTTTGTACAAATCACAAGCATTCAGCCGAGTTGTCCTACTGCTTCATTTTAAGAAAAAATCAAACAAAAAAAAGAATCTTTCTGAATGGGACTACTTAAAAATGCAGATGAGCATAGTTATCAGAGTCAGCTCAATGAGGTAACTCAAGCTGGGCGAGGATTCAGCAAGCTGTGTGTTTTATAGATCAGTGATCTGGAGGATACAATAAAATCACACTGTGAGTTTTTAATCAAGAGCACCAGCTGCAGTTAGGGTGCCTCTATCTTAGGGAGTTAGGTGAGATCAGGAGTGTGGTTTTGAAGTGGATCTCCTATTCAGATGCTCTGGTTTGCATCGGTGGCAATCTCAGAGGGCAAGGGCTGGGTTCCTTTGGGATGAAAATAATCTGGAAGATGCTCTCCAGAAGCACAACTAATACACTCTAGGGTTAGGTGGGTATTCAACCCATGGAATCAGACCAGAACTAGTCCAAAGCAAAATATTCCTGACAGGTCAGGTCCTCAGCACCAACTGTCTTCCTCTCTATATTGATGTCTACAGGTCTGCAGTACTTGCTAAGGCAGGCGTAGCCTTCAATGTAAGCTGCAGCTTCATGCACTTTCATACAGTTTGATCTTTGTGCACCACCGCTGAACGTGGCCCAAGTTAATCAGAGTAGAGCAGAAGCATATTGAGACAAATTAATCCCTGGGTAAATCCATTAATCTGGCTCGCAGGCTTCTTAGGAGATGGCATGGCTGTGCCCCAGGTCTGTGGTTTGGGTGCCAGAGAGCTATAGGCTCTGGCAGCTGAATATTTGCTGGGTTTTCCCTGTAAATGTTACTCACCTTTGAAGATTTCCTTTGTGTGTTTCTTCCTCCTGAAGGAAAAGAGAAACAAAGAGGGTAAATTATTTCTGAATCTGTTGGTAGCACTAGCATTTTGTCAGGCACTTCCCGTTAGTTGCACCAGGTAGGTTTGTCTCTAAAAAGTGGCTGATTTTCCCTCTGAGAAGAATCTTAAATTGCCAGTGGGAATATTCTTCCCTTGGTACGCAGGCACCAGAATGGGCAATCCCATCAGGACAACAGACTGCAGAGGGAAAGCCCATATGCCAAATCTACAACAGCCTTGAACTTTTAAAGTCCCGTGCAATCATAAATGGAAGTAAGCTGCAAATGGCTTTTTTTCCACGTGTACAATATATTCGTTCGGACCATATATTTGTGAGTGAATTTGTTCTGTAGAGGTAATCTACTTTATGCCAGAGACCTAGCTGTGCTGAAATAAGAGATAAACTGGGGTCCTTTGACATAAGATTTCATTATATGTTCTCTAGGAACCAACAAATGGCACCAGTTGAAACTCATTAAGCTAGCTCTATTAAATGTGTGGGAAGACTATTACCTGTTTCATAGGGGGAATACCTACAGCTTGCTAACGGCATTAAGATGTTTTTATGGCAATTGTTTCCCCTGTGACAATTCCTATAATGAGTGGGGTTTTTTAACAGATACTTCTGAAGCAATTGCTCTACAGTTATTATTTTAACTGTTTGCTTATATTTCTAATAAACTCTAGGGAATACAAAATATGATCAGGAAAAAAGCAGTATTAGTACCTATTACTTTTATTCGGCCTCATGAAATCAAGAATATTACCAACACAGAAGTGCATTTCAAATTGTGACTATTCAAAAAGAGGACTGCTTAACTCAGCAAATACCTTTCTAGTATTTACCCAGAGTCCGGGGAAAAAATAGGAGTAAACTGATAGTCCTTGCATTCACTCTGGTGTAAGTCTAGAATAATGTTGGTGGCTTCAGTGGAGTTACTGCAGAGTAAATCTGATCTATCCACACTGCCAGGTGTACATTTATGGCACTGAGGGAGGAAAACCTAACTGGAACACACAGGTACCTACAGCTACTTAAAATGTAAGAAGGGAGGTCGCATTTCTTGCCTCTCTCAATCTTTTTTTCTCTTCTTCCTCTCAAAGAACTTGACTTCCCAATCCATTAGCTGCGTAACAATGTTATACATCCCAAAGAAATGCTTGGGTCAAATTCTCACAGGTGCACGTGTTCAAGTCAAGGCACACCAGTGAACCTGGTCCTGCAGGGAGCTTGAGATCTCACCTGTTGACAAACTCTTTTCCATAGTGGTCAAATTTTCAAGCCAGAGTACAGAGACACATTTTTGACTGGGAACCTTCTGCTTCCCTATGTACATATGTACATATATATGTACATATATAAAATGTACACCCAACCAGTATTTACATGCTCAGAGCACAAGCCAAATGTCTAACCCATGTGCACAAATCTGAATTTTCAGGCAAGAAGAAAGTACTCAAAACTTGCATGAAGCAACGTGCTGCCTGCTTGATAATTTTAACTTCCGGCAGTCTCCGCATGCTTCTTGTTCTGTAACAGCCGCTTACATTCAGAGAACAATAGAAAATAAAGGAGATATTAGCATTTTGAAGTTGTAATGTGTTTTTAATTTCACAGGAACCATTAAAGTATATAGTCGTGGTTGATGTGAACATTCTCAGTGCCACTAATATCATATGCCAGTTCACAGGCTACTTTGTACCAGCATATGGGAACGGGGACCCTGGGTTTCATTCAGCAGCAATACAAACAAACCTGTGAAGACCTGGAATTGGTGAAAGTAAGCCGGTGGTGGTGCAGATTTTAGCAGGACACAGACTACATTCACTGTGGCCCAATGGCATCTCTTAGCACTGCGTTTTACATCTTTATAGCTTTATGGTGTGACCTCAGGGTAGGTACTTTGTTGATGAAGAATAACTTTATTTTTTTAACATCTCATCTTACTTAACTTACTCATGCTAAACTATTTAGAAGGCAACCATAACGGAACAACCAGAAGTGTCTCTCTACAGCACTTACTGCTTCACAGAAAATATAGCCCATGTTTCTTCATATATATGTATCTACTTACAACTGGAAGAGATTTAAGAACTTCTACAAATACAGTTATCATACATAATACGAATGGCCACAAGGAGAGGTCATCTTTGGGACCTTTAGGCTAGCTCACAGTCTCTCAGGTGATTGACACTGGTCTAATCAGCTCATAACAAGGAACGAAATCTTGTCCATACCAAATTCACTACTGGATAACTGTAAGCAGTGCCTGTGACACAATATCTCACTTCCTACAGCAGGGATGTTGTTCCAGTTCTGACATAAGAGGCAACACGCCAGCTTGATGAAAGGTAGAAGAGCACATACTTCTGTTAATCCGGTCAAGAATTTCTCCCGCTGCAGCTGCCGAGACCGGTGCTCATCAGACTCATCGGGGGAATCAAGAGACAGCGACTCCAGAAAGAGGTTTTCCGTGGCGCTGCACCGATCGCTCTCCTTCAGCTTAGACAGTGACCGATCGTCAAACTGAATGGCGTCTGAATCAGAGTAGGATCTTGACCCCATCGGACGAGGCACGTGAAGGTTACCCTGGGTCGTAAATGGACGAAGGTTACTCTCCTTCTGGTCACACAGAAAACCACCTCCTCTTCGCGGGCTCACTTCTTTCTGAAGCTGGAGACAAAGCAAATTAAAAGGAACCACAATTACTTATGCAGTGTATTACATTCTGCAGAACTCATCCTTCCCCAGGAGTGAGGCACCCATGCCCTGGAGAGGCACCACCAGATCACCACCTGGCTCCAGGAACGTCGGCTTTGCTGTACGGGTCCTTCCTCAAAGGCAGATGTCCCTAGGACTTTGATGCTATCGTGGGATTTTGAGTGATTAATTGTGCATATGTATAGTTTTGCCTGTTTTCATATTTATGTATACATATATACACACTGTGTGTGTATATACACAAAATAATACATCTGTCTGTAATCTGATTTTTAATGAAACAAATCAACACTGACTGTTATTTAAAAGCAATCTTGATATGAGATCCTAAAGCAATACAAGCAGAAGCTCAAAGAAGGTTGAGCAACTTATAGTCTCATCAAAACAAATACATTTTTCTTCTGGTCAGCAATACAAAGGTTGCACTTTCATGTACATCACTTGTTGCCAGAGGTGGAAAATTCCGCTTAACATAAGACAAAAGCTTTGTTTTATAGATGGTCTAGCCCTAGTGCATGGCTAGAAAGTTGACTATTTGTACAGAACAGCATTGTCAAAGGGATGAATTAGGCATGCAAAGCACGTTTGAAGAAAATGCGTATTTATACAAGGGCCATCAGAGCTATTAACTCTACACTTTGCAAAAGCTGGGTGAAAAGAGGGTGAGCCACTGGTGAAATGGCCAATCTTAAAATTAGATTATGTGATCAACTTCTCCTTTAATTGCAAATACAACAGGAGAGATGAAGTAAGTGATATTTTCAAACATGATGAATGACACCATGAATCTGATAGGTAACTCTGATGTTTTGCTAGAGCAGTGCGCTAAGATTAATAACAATAACCTGCAAATACAAGTCATTCCCTAGGTCTCTGGAGACCGAGGACCTACAAAACATATTATTTTAATCTTGTTGCATGTGTTTGGAAAAATAAACATAAATTGTATTGCCTAATGTATATCAAAACACTTTAGGTCTCAAATGATTAAATTTGCACTGGGGCTGAAATCAGTGAGACTTTTGCTTGATTCAGGTCTACAAAAATGGGAATGCATCTTCAGTGTTTTCCTCATGATACACAAAACCTGAAACAGTTTTATTAAAAGGACCTAATTTAAGGTATCCTATAAAGTTAGGGGCTGGAAGGTATATCTCAGGAGATCCTGGCGTCTGTTCCCCAGCATATGGGCAAGACCCAAACCAAGGAGAAATGGTAATCACATGTTTTCTGTATACGTAGTTCCAATTGCATGCCCTTCCAGATTTTCAGAGATCGTATAAGGATAATGATCTGGGATCCTTTATGAGAAAACAGTACAGATACTGTCTCACTCTCGGTGTCTCAGACAGCTGGCAGGAAAATTAAAGTGAGAAATACTGGCCTAAATTTTCAAGAGTGGCTAATGATTTCGAGTCCCTGTGTGTTTATACCTTTAAACACACAGCTTTTCATACAGGTGATTTTGTGGGTTTAAATATTCACCAGTGCGCCCTGTGCACAATTAGGAGCACAGTGGAGGGAGATTTCTCTAAGGGAAAACAGTGACAGTGTACTTGAAAAGAAAAAAAAAACCACAACTTTGAGCTCTGAAAAAGTAGGTCATCATGTTTTTTATATGTGAGCAGTATTCCCATAACCATCCAGAGTAAAGTATTTTATATATTTTATGCATTGGTGTGAGCTTCCCCCTTATCATACATGTATTATTCAGGAGCTGTGTGAAAGCAGGCAGGCATAAAGCGTTAGTATGAAATTTGGCACACATGCTTCTGCTATCTCGTAGACTCTGTTTTTCAAACATACACGCTGGTGTAGTCTCCTCATCCTCTATGTATTGCCATACATGGAATACACACAGAAAAACCCTGGGGAGGAGGACTTCAGAGATATACTAATTGTTTCCATATAAGTCGGGCATGACTGCAATCTGAGAGGATATTCAACTAAAAGCCTGCAAATATTTGGAAGCTTCCTGTCACATAGGGAAATGTTTGATTATAAGCAAAGATGGACTTACGAAGTTTTGCAGGCAGGTAGCCAAGATTTCAAGTGCTATTGCTGATCATCTAGTCCTCTGAAATTAGCTTGATATAATATTTTTTTATTTCCCCTATCTATTGCTAATTTTGTGTACAACTCTGTTGTACAGTAAATATACAGTTGAAGCCTAGTGGTTTCAGAATAGTAACAAAAGAAATCAGCTCCAGGACTAGTTAAGAGCTATTTTGTAGGCTGTCCCAAGATGACACTGAGAGGTTATGTCAGGTTTAAAGAGAATTAAAAGCTTGGTAACATTAACAGGGATTTTTCTGTTGCTTCCTTCAATGTGCCCCATTCCTAGGGAACAGAAAAAGCAGTCTTTAACCAGGTTAAGTTCCTCAAGCTATTGAGGATACAGTGAAGAGATAATATTAAAAATACAATTCATAGGGACAGCAGCGTAAACATCCAAAGAGGTACCAGTGGCTCTCTGAAGAAAAGTTTGTGTCCGCATCCTTAGTACACTGGGAATTTTTCTGAGGGTTATTTAATTCCCATTGTGCATGAAGAATCCACAGGATGCAGTTTGGCCACTGAAACTCAACAGTTAGAAACCAGCCCAGTCAAGCCATGGAGAACTTGGCACCTTCTGCCACTGAACCCTGGAAACCAGGTAATTTGGATGACGAGCTCTGGTACAAGCCTTCCTAGCTCGTAGGCGTTGATTGTTTTATCTTGGGAGACATACTATTGGGCTGCACTAGAAGGGCTAGCCCAACAAGCTGCATGAAGTATACACAAAAATCCCCAGATAAATGGGAGATTAGAAAATCCAGAATATCATTTATTGATATTTTTAAATTTAGAAGCTCAAAAATCACCTTTCTTGGTCTGTAAATCCTTCATATTGATCACCGCCCACTCAGACCTACACGTTTAGTAGGGATTTTAGAAATATCCTTCGGATACAGGATTTTGCTAAGTGCTTCTTTGTGCGTTTAAAAGCCATAGCTTAAGCTGAGGTTTAGTCTTGCACTCATAGTATTTACAGCCTGGCGTCCTTTCTTTAGCTTCTTGTTGCAATGCAGACATGGGAACATGAGACACAGATAATGAACCCTTTTCAAAAACTGGTCATGAAGTTACACTGGGCTTTCATCCACTTAACCTGTGAAGCTACTTTGTGCTTCATTCAAGTGTCGTGCTCCCTAGAGAGCATGCATAAACCCGGTGCCCATCCATTTCTGATGTCCTAAGGATAGAAAGTATCCAGTTAATTGAGGACCCACAATTTCAGCTGGTTTTTCTTACTTTTCCTGGAATGCATGACTCAGAGCTGAACAATGTTCAATCAAAACGGTGTATTAACTCTCCCTCATTAAACTTTTTATTTTTTGTGTGGCTTCCAGCCAGATAATAAATTCATTAGGTATAACTTGTCTCTAATCCTAAGCAGGTAAAAGTATGGCTAGGCATGAAAAACGAGGGGGCAGGTATGCAGTTATCAGATTTGCAAGTGATAGCAGAGGTGTGCACAAAATTCATGTGACCAAGGTCAGAAGTGTCTTTTAAATATTTAGTATTGATAGCTGTTTATTTGTTATCAGTCAGGACTCCTCATGTTAACCCCCAGGATCCTTTCCTAGAGAAAAAGAACTCGGTTGAGACCGAATAGTCACAACAGCTGCATCTTTGGTGGCTAATTCATAGATGAACAGACTTTTTTGGCAGGAAGCTGTATATCAAACCTTGAATAACCCTGCATGTGGGATTGAGTGTCTTAGCACGAAGAGATGCACAACAGCTTTCAAACAGAATGAACCGATGTGACCGTGCCTGTCCAGGGTAATTGAAATGAGGCAGGAAATGGCCTTTAACCTGGAGTTGATTTCTCATAAGTGGTCTTTTATAGGGATTATGAGCATTTTCCTTTTACTCCCTTGTGTATGTAAATTGTTTTGTAGCATGAGAAACACTGACGTAGCCAAGGAACCAAAATTGTTCCTGTGCTGCTGCTTAATACAGTCTCTTGACCTTGGCCTGACTGTAGTAATGGTGCAATGCCTCGTGCTTCCAGCCAGCCATTGCTCATCCCAAGATGACTCCTTACCTGCTCTATCCGCCTGAGCAGCTCCTTCTTTTGACGCTCCCATTCTCGCCGGTCTCTGTCAAGCCTGTCCAGGAGCTCCACCTTTTCCCGGTTCCAGTTCTTCTCACTGTGCTGGATTTGCCAGCGGAGGTCCATGACCACACCATGACTCTCAGCCAGAAGCTTCTTGTGCTCCTCTCTTTCCCTTTTAAAAGCTCCCTTTGCATCAGACATGAGGCCTGTTTCTCCTGGGGTATTCTCACTCTTCCCTTCCAGCTGGCATTAAAGTAAAACATTATAGGACATTAAAATTTCTGTGGTAAAAGCCTGTGTCTGACAATGAATTTGAGTTAGAGACCTAACTCCACAGTTTCCTTACACCTAAGCCTGACAGAGGGCTATTTAGGACTTATTCTTTGTGATGTGTATGTCATCTTTCAAGGACCTTAGATGGCCTCACAGACTTCTCATCTTGCAACAGGAGCTCTTAGGGGAGGTTGCTGGAGTGTCTGGGCTAAATCCAACGAGGCTGGAGTGCAGACTCAACCTTACAAATCTGCTGCCTCCTGGGGAATAACGCTATATGCAGCAGTAGCTATAGCTAGCATGCTAAGTTGCAAAGCCACACCAATGCCTGTGATAAATTCTTTAGCTGGTATGAAGCATGAAAATGCTAAAAGCAACCTATAAAGCAAACAAATGCTCAGTTGCAATAAATACAGTTTGTATGATTATCCTATACAGCAAATCCTTCTTCCATTTTTTTGAATCTCAAAAAAATAGCAAAATGTTGAACTTCAGCAAGACATTCTCCCTCTCCCCTTACACCACTGGGTTCTTCACCAGCACTGGACAAATTCTCAGCCTTTCATTTAGCAAACAAGACAGGCCGTGGTGCCTGTGAAGGGCAGGAAAGCAGAGAGAGGCAGTGGGGAGTAAGAACATGCTCCAGGAGAGCAATATCCCAAGAATGTATGGCTGCTGTTAGAGTGCCATGCCCAAGCTGCCAAAATACAGTAAGTGATACTGTGCCAGACCATGGGCTCATCTAGACCAGAGCCATGGCTCTTACCCCATTTGAAAAGAATAATGGAAGTCTGTAAGTACAAAGATGAGTTCAAAACCGAGGCAAGTATACAGTGATACACCTTCAGAATAATTTCCTGGTGTTCAGTGATTTGGGATCTAAAACCTTCTCCAGTCAGAGGTGGTGTCTTTAGACTCAGAAGTCAGTTCTTGGTGCCTCAGGGAAGTTGTGGATGCCCCATCCCTGGAAGTGTTCAAGGCCAGGTCAGATGGGGATTTGAGTAACCTGATCTAGTGGAAGGTGTCCCTGCCCATGGCGGGGGGGTTATAACTAGATGATCTTTAAGGTCCCTTCCAACCCGAACCATTCTGTGGTTATATGATTCTATGATTCTCTCCCTGGCAAGGAGGGAATCCTTCTGCCTCTGTTTTGACAAAACAGGCCCAATCATGGGAGAAAGGTCCATTGGTGGCTCCTTAGCATGACAGTCTAGATGTGACTTTCCTAAACCTGCTAACTGCTAATGGTGGCCAGATGCCTCTTCATGTGCATCACAGCTTATATTCCCCCCAGGCATCCTGAAGCCAGACCATTGGCCAGAGTCCTAGTGAGAGTCCGTGTCCTTACATGCAAGTTCTCAAAGCATACACAGGGTTTGGCCCCTTACACTAACTCCCTCCTTCTTCCAAACTTTTCTCAATTCCCAGCTCCCAGAATACCAGGATTTTTCACTTGCCCAGCTGGAGACTGAGAATTACTGGGACTCCTTATTGGCTCAGCATTATCACAATCCCACACTTGGGAGCCATCTCATTATTTCTTATCTTAAAAACAATGCCTAAGGATCCTCCTGCCAAATAAGATGTACATGCATTTCTGACAGCCAAGACTTTTATTTTTAATGATATATGCAGTGCTAAAGCTCCAAAGCAGCAGGCAACAGTATATTATCACCTCTCATATGCAGTGCTTTTGTACCAAGAGAGTTTTCTTTCCTTTTTTTTCTTTCTTCCCTATACAGAGAGTTGAAGTATCAAAATGCAAAACCATTGCCAATGACTATTAATTAGGAGCTGACTCCCTTGAGGAGAATGCTGTTATTAATTGACCTACTGCTTCACAAAAAAAAGTGGGAAACAGCAGCAGTGAAGACAACAGTAGAGACTAAAAAGGCCGTGATTCTCTCGGGGGCTTGTCAGGGGGTTGGCAACTCCATACAAAACCTACGGTGGGAGCGCTGTACAGCCCACTGCCTCATCACTACCAATCAAAACAACAAAATGACATCATGAGAGGTCCTCCTACCCACACTAATCTGACAGGCATGGGTATTTATTTAAAGTTGTTGTTATGCCACATGTTGGGCACAGAATAGCAAAGGATATTAACAAGACTATATGTAATGCTGATATTTTACATGTTGTTCACTATCTCCTCCCATTTTGATCCTGAAATTAAACCGGTAGTGAAAACACCCCGTATTTTGAATATTTAATGTTAGTTTGAGTTAAATTTATGTTTATATTATTTCTATTTCAGGCTTATTATAGTATTATTTTTATATTTCACTTTTTAAATTCCCTCCTTGTAATTGTGAGCACATACACCTCAGTGGGACTCTTACATTGTTTGCCCTATCCTAATTGACATTCTAATGATTGATGTGCTGTCTTTTTGCTACTGCATTAGGTAGCCGGTTTTGCTGTGAAAGAGAAATGTTGTAGTTTATGTCTTAAATATTGACCAGTTTTCATTCTTTTAATTTGCTTGAAAAAATGTAAAGAGTAACACCCATGGCTCAGGAATTACCATATGTTACATATTATTACCAGTGGAGCAGTGGAGGTAGCAAAGAGCCTGATATGGCCCCCAGAAGGAAAGGCGCAAATCTTTCTTCTCCTTGGGCAGGACTGGCAGCACCGTCCTGGTGCCAAACACCAGCCTGTGAGTGCTGCCAAACACCAGCCTGTGAATTTATTGCCCATGCAAAGGCAAAGCACGCAAGCTCTAAATTGGCAGTTTGTTGTCAGACTAACTTTCTCTAAGTTTTGTTCTTTGTTGCCATCTCAAGTTCAAGGTAAATCTGTCACCGAGGTTTTCTTTTGAGGGGAGTGAAAATGGGAATTGATTTGGTTTCCTTTTTCAAGTCATCTGTTGTCTGGAAATGTGTGTGCACTAAGCAGCAGCTGAACTGAGATTCTGAATCCGTTGAGGGAAAATTTGGCTAAAATGAAAGCTTCTTCCTTCATTCTGGGAAAGCAGCCTACAGTACCTGGGCAGGAAAAGCAGAGCTCACATCTCAGCTCTGTGCGTCAGAGTGAGTCTCCAATGTTCAGTAAATCCTCCTAAATGTACCACCCTCCTGGCAGTGAATATTTTTATTATATTTGTCTTCTGCAGAGAAGCTCTGCAATTACGAATCTTTTTCTCAAGACCTGAACGTACTAATTCTCCCTCCCCTCCCCTCTTCAATGCGGAAAATTAGAGCTTTTATGCCATCAGCTTTGGAAATGAATCCTTGTGGGGTTTTTGCTGATTTGTTTTCATATTGCTTCAGAAACAGTGTATCTTCTGTGAACAGCCATACATGACACCAAAACACCTGGCACCAGTTTTTATATACATACTTCTAACAGTATCCTGTGGTGGGTAAGTAGAGCACTCTCTTCAGTGGGTACCATCCATCACTAACCAGTAGCTTCGAATAGCTGGTTTAATATTAACATATTGATCTATCACTTCAGTATTATTAAATCACTCTTTTCTCTTCTGTGCATAAAGTACCGCAGTTGTTATGTGCCAAAGCACAGTGACGAGCTAATTGCGAGCACGCCAACATCAAGACATTTTTCTCTCCTATAAATGCCAATAAATACAGAGACCCGCATGTCTCATTACCGCAGCTGATATATTACCAGCCACCTCCTCTGAGAAAATACAGCAAGAAGAGGTTCGGTTCCTTTGTCCTCACCTACATTACACAGTACCTACTACATGAGCACTCGTACTGGGACAACTGGAATCCAAGAGGCAACTCAAGAGGCAACGCTTTGCTCAGGCTTCTGGGGGCACTTTCAGGCACCAGCATAATAGTCCCTTTCCTGGCTGTCATAGATTTCCCATTTCATTAAGCATCTTAGCCAGTCTTTACCGGTGTTGGATGAGGGGGACGTTACCTGTTCGAGGTGACACTTCAGTTCAGTCATTTCCACCTCCCAGGCTGCCTTATGCAGGGCGTACTGCTGCTGCAGCCCCTGCCGCTCACGCTCCTCGTCCCGCAGCTCTGAGCGGAAGTCATCCAGCAAACCCTTCAGAGCATTCAGGAGCTTCCGATTTTCACTTGCCTGCCGCAACAAAGCAAACAAAATGCTGTCATTGGATGGCTTCAGCCTCCAGTTTCATTTTTAGGAGGAAAAATGCCTGCACGTCCACTGCATGGAAGAGAAAGTGCCTGGGCTAACTTTTGCATGAGAAAACTAAGAATAGCAATGCTTTCTCTGTCTACAGCCACAGCGAAGTGGTTGAATCACTACCCCTGGAGGTATTTAAAAGACATGTAGATGTGGTACCTAGGGACATGGTTTAGCGGTGGAATTGGCAGTGTTAGGGTTATGGTTGCACTTGATGATCTTAAGGGTCTTTTCCAACCTAAACGATTCTATGATTCTACTTCTTGTTAGCCCTAGTCCTGAAGCATCCATGAAAGCCAAAGATACTTAGGTGACCCTGAAAAAGGCATCTTTCTGGATTGAGGACATCTGTAATAACTTCTTTTTTAATACTGTAAACCAAAGCTAGAGTATCATTCCTGAGGTTTGTTGGGTAGCTGGTGTCTCATACATGCAGTCATTGCTCAGCATTGAACCTCAAATATTTGTAAACTACATATAAAGAAAAGGGATTCATTTTCAATGCTTTTGTATTATCAGATAAAATTACTTTGGGAAAAAAAAAAAGTGAGGTTTTGAGCTGAGTATCTCTGCTAAGGTGTTTCACTAGTCTAAACTTCACATTTCTGCTCAGCCCCAGACAGTTGCACACAGGTTTGCTTTGTAGCAGCACCCTGTTTGGTACCAAAGGCACGAATGGCAGGTAGGCCACTTTCCCTCTTGCAGGTGGGATCAAAGAGCAAACCCCCACCCACGTCTTGTTGAGAATGTGATGGTCATATTGAAAATGTTGTCTGTGCTCTTGTGCTAGCCAGGAGCCAAGAATGGAGTTAAATTAGAAGTCTAGCCCAGAGCTGACATCTGATCTTGGCAAGTACTGAAAGACAGCATGTATACTTATTCAAATCTCTAAGGTTTTTTTCTTAGTTTTGGCATTTACTTTCTGCAAATTCTCTGGAGACTTGCAAAACCTGCCATTTTTATGTAAAATATTGAAAAACATTTTTTAAAGAATCATTCTGGATCAACAAAACAAAAGGTATCCCACCGTTTTTTGCAGTCATTGAATTAGAAAACAGAAATGTGGAACATGATTTATTTATCCAAAATTTAAATCAAATATTCCCAATGAGCCTCTCAAAGACCAGGGAGTAGCCAGAGATTGTATCTGACAAGTTATTCTGAACAGAAAATACTTTTAAGAAAATTATACTTGATTAGCAGACACAGCAGGAGCAGAAAAATGGGAAAGTTCACTCAACAAATTCAGCATTTAATCACCTGGTTCTCATGACTGCGTTAGCTTCCTCGGGAAGGCCTAACTCAAATTAGCTGTCTCGATTCTTGCATGATAGTCTAAGTGATTTTATTTTTTATTTATTTTCCCAACTGGAGGCTTCTTGCAATTCCTCTTATCTGGTCGTTCATGAAGTACCTACATGGGGACTTCTTTGTAGACAAGTCAAGTAAACAGAATATGCAAAAATCTGAATAATTTTCATGTGCTTTTTTCAATGACAATACATGTAAAATTTTATGCAGACAACTAAGCTGATTTCATACGCTCATCAGATTTTTGGCATCACTGAACCCACCTTACCCAGTTTTGTAACCACTAATCAGACATACCACAGTGCCTTTTTTCTTTAAAAAACAAACAAATGTGGTCTACTTTTTCCAAGCCATTTGATTCATCAGCAAAAACAAGCTAGATGCAGGGAAGTGACTGCAGGTGCTCACTGACTGACCTATAATCCGTTTGGGCTAATGAAATGTGATGGTGTACAACATGGGGTTTTATAAGAAACGCACCCACAGAAGCAGAATTAATTCCATTAACATTTAATGCCAATTAGCAGTTTCCTACTATACAGCAGCAGTCTCCATCATGCATATAAGATCACCTACTTTTCAATATGTAATGAGATTTTATGTTTCCACCATCAATTTTCATTCTAATACCCAATTAAGGCTAACTTCTCCAAACATCTCAAGCCCCTTGTGTAGTAATCGGAATATGAGCTCTTTTGAAGATTTATCCTTAGTGTCACAACTGGAGCTGCTGGGTATCGAGTACACCAAAATCTGGTCTCATCCTCTTTGAAAACCCTGACCCCAAATGTCTATGAAGCGCCTTCATTCAAGAGCCACGTTCTGTGTTTTCTGGTATGCTGCGTAAACCTTTCTCTGGCAAAGTAGTCTAAAGGCTCCATGAGGGAAATGAGGCAGGAGAAAAATAAAACCAAATAACACTAAAGCAAGCTACATCCCTCATTCCTGTGCATACGTTTGATAGCTTTAGAGTCCTGTGAAATTAGGTTTGCAAAGAAAGAAGTGATAGACTAGTACACAGAGGCGCCAAACAAGCCTCATTGCAGGTTTGTAGCCTACTGAGATGAGGGCATGTCTTCTTTCTAGAGGCATTACATCAATGTCGCTGTTACGAGACAAGTACCCCAGGTGCCCCCTGGGCTTGCTGGGCTCTTAATTAACTTGCCAATATAAATCCAATTTTGGTTACATACTTTTAATTCCTGCAGAGAAGTCTCTTTTGCATGACTTTATATTTACAGTCTGAAGTTGGAGAGGTCTGTGAGATTATTTTTTTCTGTTTTGCCAAACTGGAGTGTTTTTGGAGAATAGACGAGACAATGTGCTCTGAAATACAACATTCACATCTAGACATGCTTTAGATTTCTGTTGGTAAATCTGCCAAACAGCTTCTGCACTAGAATAGGTCCCATAGATACATAAGGATTGTTATGGTCTTCCCCTTCCTCCCAGGGATGTTGTACAGGCAGAAGAAATGGGGCATGGCTGTGATTCTCAGGAGTGTCTCCCATGCAAGGAGCTGGCTCTTGAGTACCTTACCAGTTACTGAAATTTAAAGCATGGAGGAATCTGACTGATTCACAACTGATCTATGACAAGCAAATTACAAAAGCAGTTTAAAGTCTTGTTGTATCCACAGCTCAGGATTTATAGGTAAAAGAAAAAACATCTGACAATAAATTAAAACTTAATGTAGTAAACCTCAATTAAATTCCAGGACTTTGGTGTCTTTGCTAAGTTGTGTGAACCCCAGAGATGGGAGCCTCCAGCTCTAGAAAAGTTTGGGACCAGAGCAGCTGTTTGAAGCTTGGTTCTGCTTTTAATCACAATTCTTTTTTCTCTGAGAATTTCACTTAAGAATTTAGCCACAGTCTGGTATTACAAGCAGTTTAGTGGAACAGTCAATTAAAAACACAAGGTCAGGAGCCTAAACAGCGAATGAGAACTGCGCATTTTATCTGTCTAATCACAAATCTAGGCAAAAGTGAAGCTGGATCTTGGGGCAAATCATTTTAGTATATTTAGGTCTTAATTACTATTCCTTTGGGCTTTTCTCTTAGCTAAGCTTTGAAAACAAATATTGTATGAGCAAATAAAGATCTAATTGGGGATTTTCTTGACACCCCTCCCAAGCACCAACGCGAGTGTATTGTTTTTGATTGCTTTTTCCATTGGACCACAGATGTGTAAACTCTTTTCTTCTTACTCCTCTGATCTTACACCATCCAAAAGGCATCTCACCCTTTCTACTCAACTGAACCAAAGCTCTTCCTTTTTCCACAAGCTATTCTCCCTGATCTCTTACTACACACATAGAAACGCTGACTTACAGCAAGCCCTCCTCTACTGGGCCACCAGCCTGACTTGCCTGCTTATCTCCTGCCCGTGACCAGACTTCCTGCTTGGCTCTTGAGTTATGCCGGTTCCTTGCCTGACCATTTCTGCCGTGCGCCCCAGCTACCAGCCAAGGGACAATGTCATGAAGAGAAAGATGAACTGGCCCTTCTCAGAGTCCCTATCTACTCTGCCTCTCATCAACTAACTTTTTTTCTCCCCTTTCCCCTAAGCTATGCCTTCATCCCTTCACACACTGGCCACATAAAAATCCCAGACAAGCGAGATGTGTACTTTCCACCAAGTCAAGTACCTCAAATCATAATAATATAAAATTAAAGGCTGCTTGTTGAAGTTAAGGGCTCAGGGTTCACAATTTTTCTCAAAACAATTCCACTTTCCAGGCAGGGTAAGAAAGTCAGCAGCAAGAGTGCAGACTGAAAATACAAGCCATTAAATATTAACATTAAATGTTAAAAATAAATATGAGTTACCTCAAGTTACTGTAAGCCCTTCCTTTTTTCTGACCTAGTTATCTCAGCCACTCCTAGACTACCGCAAAATTTCCTTCCTAATATGAAACAAGTGCTGATGCATTTCATCTTGGAGCTTGCCAGGTAGAACCAGCGACTTAGGGCTCTCCTAGGCAAGCGTAAACCTTGGAGACTTCCATCTTCACCACTCATCCCAAATTCCCCATGTAAACAGTGCCTTTTTCCAGCTGTGGGCTTAAGGAAGCTGCAGAAGACCCCCGAAGCCCTGGGTGTGTTTCAGCACAGCCTGACTAGTCAGTGGTATACTGGGAGGTGCGCACCGCTGAGATACACCCCCTCAGGAAGGACGTGCTCTGGGTCTGCTGGTGGTCTCAGAGCTTTTAAACTGGGACAACACAGGCAAAGTGTCTTCTTGCTCTATTTTTGTTTAGTTGATGTGTTTGGGGATCATATATGAATTAAGTGGATCTGATGTTTATGGGTGAAAGTCTGTAATGTGTGCAGAGCAAGGACCAGGGTCTCTGAGGTTGGTGAGCACAGCAAAGGTCCTGCATGCAGTAGGTTTGCGTGGCCAAGCCATCCACCATAGTGAGATGGACAATTCAGGCCCAACTCATACTATGTCGTGTGAGGGCAGAGCAAGGCTCTGGCAGAGCCTTGAGGGCACAGGAGGTGTGCAGGCAGCTACTCCTCTGTCACGGTCCTCCAGAAGACACTTCTGATGCCCTGAATCTATGACAGCATCAGAATTAACCAACACTAGGGCTTCCTAATTCTGTACCAGAGAATAATCATCATCCTTTCTTGCTATTGACAAATACAAGCCCTGTGGCACCGAAACCCTTTTTTACATGCCTATCAATAAACACAGTGCTTGTTATAAGATTCACTAGTGTGAGCAGGCAAAACAAGTAATAGTGCTTAAAATGAGAAATATTTAGCAAACTTGCTCATTCTTGCAGTGTTGAAATAACACTTTTTTCCTGGTTGGAAGGAAAGAAACCTATTTTACATTCACAAGTCCATTTGGATATCATTCACTATTCACTATCAACAGGGGTACTGAGATGTGGTCTGTTCCTATGGAGCATTCCACCTAAACACGAGGAGGAACTTCTTTACTTTGAGGGTGGCAGAGCACTGGAACAGGCTGCCCAGAGAGGTGGTGGAGTCTCCATCTCTGGAGACATTCAAAACCCGCCTGGACATGTTCCTGTGCAACCTGCTCTAAGGTGACCCTGCTCTGGCAGGGGGGTTGGACTAGATGATCTCCAGAGGTCCCTTCCAACCCTATGATTCTATGATTCTATGATTTCTTTAAGCAAGATTAGCTGGAACTGCTGAATTAGAACATCTTGCAATGCTTACAAAAATTAATTAGAAGCAATCCTGCTTCCCGTTTCTACCACCTTAATTGAGATTAATGCCTCAGCAATGATTATTTCAAAGAGGACATAATTTATTTCAATGTTCTCGGTCATTTTAAGAGACCTATATGGAAAGTTAGTACATGACAGAATTTGTACTGAGATAGCATGTTGGTTTATATTTCTGTTACTCATTCTAGATTAAATCAGTCTACAGATGAAATTCAATTAAATGACGTGCTCAGGAGCATCTCTTCCATGGCCTTTTTCAGCCTCTACCAGAGAAGAGCTTGCTGAGAGGATGACAGTGACAGGTCTAGGCGACTGGCAAGGTAGAGCCTTTCCAAATGCCAAACTCCCTTGGTAGTACACTTCACAGAAAATAATAGCTAGAGCATGAAGTTGTCAGCTATCACAATGAAAACGGAAAGCAGAAGAGTCTATAAACTTAAAGCAGAATATGAAGTAGTATAAAGACCACAGATCTCTGCAATTCTTATTCATATCGAAATTCTAACTAAAGTTACATCTTGAACTAGAGAGGTAGGTTGCAAGAGAGCCTGTGCATCTGCCAGCACCAGCCTAACCTTATTATAGGATAGACACTGTTACCTGCTGCCTATCTATTAGACCATATAGATAATAAGCAAACAGGTTGTATATAGTTGTGAGTCTGGGGAATTCGAGGTGAAGAACCGAAATGCAAAGACAGACACAATCCCCAGAGCCTGCAGCGAGCCCAGTAGAGTTCTGCGGTCCTAGAAACATCTGTCTGAGAGCTCTCGCTGTGGAGCAGGCTCACAAGTCTTAATGTCTCACAAGTATTAATGCATACAAATACTTAAAGGGTGGGTGTCAGGAGGAGGGGGCCAGGCTCTTTTCAATGGTGCCCGGCAACAGGACAAGAGGTAATGGGTACAAACTTGAGTGTAGGAAGTTCCATCTCAACATGAGGAGGAACTTCTTTACTTTGAGGGTGGCAGAGCACTGGAACAGGCTGCCCAGAGAGGTGGTGGAGTCTCCAGCTCTGGAGACATTCAAAACCAGCCTGGCCACGTTCCTGTGCAACCTGCTCTAAGGTGACCCTGCTCTGGCAGGGGGGGTGGACTAGATGATCTCCAGAGGTCCCTTCCAACCCTATGATTCTATGATTCTAAGTCAAGGGCTCAGATAGAGATGGGGCATAAGACTTCAAGACCTTTTTCACTTAATATGTGTTTTGCACAGAATTCTTGCTCCATTCTACTTGTGATTGCAAATAATTCCACATAACAGATGCTCTCATCTGAACATTTTCCATTTTAAAAACATAAGAAGATACTCCTGAAGAACCGTTGGAAGACTTAAGTCTGTCCCACTTGAATGTTTGCTATTATTGTTAGGACTGCTGGTATACCAAATGCACAAAGGAAAAAGCTAGGATATATGGCAGTGCTCTGACATGCACAGGCAGGGCACAGGAGATGTCAGGGAAAAGTTAGCATGATTTGCTTTTAGGCATTTAAAAATAAGCCCAGTGACAGGAAGGAACTTTTGCATTGTTTTCCCATCATCTCTAAGGAAAACATTAAATACATGTGCTAGTTTCTTAAATAATTTAAAGGAAATAAAATCACCTCTTCTTGCTAAAAGCTTGATAGGAGAATACAATAAATGTGCTCAGGCAAGAGAAGCATGTAAATTCTGCAAACCATCACATACTGATAGATGTTTCTGGGCAAACAGCCACAAGAGGAAATAGGATTTTTCACTGATAGCATCTGCCAACAGGAGAACAGTAATCACGTGGCTCCTGATTAAATATAAATATAATGGATGAAATCCACTGTAATTGCTGTGTAGCTAGAAGTATTTTTACAAGTATAATTCTAGGTGATTTAACACAGCGGCAGAAGAAAATGAACTGCCTTGGAAAATCCACGGTTTCCATTCCCAGAACACGATACACAAACGGTATAGTACCTGCTTCTGCTGCTGCAGTAATTCTGCAGTCTGAAGCTGTGGCCCATGATCAGTGCTCTCCATGGTGGGACGCTGGGAGAAATCTGTCAATGCAAACACAACATCCTCTTCCTCCTCCTCTCGCTCTGCATCATCCGCCATCTGCTCAGACTGAATGCCAAAATCTGGGAGGGCCTCAGGGTGCTCGATCTACAATGCAAGAGATGGGACACATCAAGACTCTTTTGCCTTTTACCTCAGGGGACAGGAATCTGTTGAAGGGCTAAGGAAGGGACTATCTTCCCCTGCATCTCTGCGGTGGGTTATATTGACCTCTGTAGGCCACAGGAAATGATCTTTGGGTGATATATGACATGTTGCATGTATGAACACAATACTACGCAGGCCTGCAAAACAGGAGGTCTATGCATCTGAGAAGATGCATATAGTCCATCATGCGTTAATGAAAAACTATACAAGACACTGGTGTATTATCTGATGAAGATCCGGAAAACAGGAAGTATCCAAACCAGGCACTTTATTCTCTCTAATGTGTTAGCAAAACTCATGACTCCAATAATGACTGGAGGTGGACTGATTATAAATTAACCAGTCAAAAAATCCAAACAGTGAAAAAATGAAAGCTATTTTGATATTAGAAGATGAGATAATTTACATAGAAGCATATTAGTATTGCTAAAGTAAAGTAGAAGCAAATTATTTCTAAAATGCTACTCATCTCTTGTTTCTGACTCATTACCACAGCAGATGAAGGTGAAGATGTTCATCCACCTTTTATCTAAGAATACAGAACATTGGAGTACTCAACTTAAGCATACTCCTACCAGACCTGAAAGGTTACTTGTACTGCCAAATGCAGCAAACACTGAAAAACGCTAGGCACATAAGTATCAGAAATACTGAGAAAAATTACTTAGTTGCCTTAGCAAATGATTTCAGAATTGCACGAACCTCCAAAATAAATCTATTATTCTCAATAATTTTGTATAAAATGTCAGAACGGGCAAACAATTTTTTTAACTTATTTTTTCTTTAGGTAACATTTCCAAAGTAAACAGTAATTCTGGATGTGCAACTCAACACAATTTAGCAGGCTCTTTCTTCACAGTGCATGTTGGGTGGCAGTCACACCCCTGCTGAGATGTGTCAGCTTGGGGATTCCAGGTTGTTATGTACTTCTGAAACTCCTGATCTTAATTTAGTTGCTACTTGGAAAATCACCATGATGACTACTGGCGTACTGCTGCTGACGGTGATAGACGTGTGTATAGAGAAGAGGAACAAACAAGAATGATTCACTGTAAGTTCCCACAAGAAGCTGTATAATTCTCCTGCCAACATGAAAACAGAGCTTCCCTCCATCTGTATTACTGAAGGCTTCGTAAGGAACACACTGTGCACACGATGAGAAAAACGACAGCACTCAACCCATCTAAACAGATTTGACTCCATCAGCTCACTAACTTTTTTTTTCTTTATCAAAATTATCCAGGAGTCACATATTTGAGACCTAATTAAATTTTCATTTACTATGAGAGAGTTTTTCAGGACCAGATGTTTGTTCTAGTTAAGGGTATAGATTTAAAGATGGGTGATCTGTAACATATCATGCAGAATATACTTTAGCACAAGCCAATTTAAGAAAAGGCTTCATGTTTAATTTGAATCCCCTTTAAATCTATGTGTTGCTGATGCCACATCATATTTAAAGGCTACACTTAAAGAAGGGACATCCCAGCACCCCACTGCTTGCAACTTTATTGGGTTAATAAGGTGGGACAGTTACCTCTAACATGTCCTCCCCCTCCTCTTCCATTCGCTTGCCTTGCCGCCAATGTTTCAGCAGCCACTTCAGTTTGACATACAGGAGAAAGGTATCCTGCTTGAAATGCCTGAGTTCTTGCTGCAGCAGACTTTTCTCCTGGCTCCAGGTCTTCTCTTCCAGTTTGTTCTGCAAAGTCAAGCTCTGCACTTCCAAGTCTTTCCTCCGTAGGGTCTGCAGATGCTCCTCCTCCAGCTTTAATGGAACGACAGACACCATGGGGTCAATGGGGTGGTGTCCTGGGGCGCTCTTCAGGATTTGTACTTTGTTGGTAAGACAAACTGAAATCTCTAATTTTCATCAGTACTCAGTAGCTACTGAGTTTGACTCAATAAGTTCCTCAGCAGTTATGACTGTTGAGGAAATTAGAGGACAGCGGCTGATAATGCTTTGCTTAAATAACCATATCCAAGTGACCTGCTGTGGAAGTGGACATTTACTTTCAAGATGCGCAAGACCTCTCTTGCTACTTAAGCATTTTATACCACTCATATTTTCCTCCCTCTCTTGATTGTATCCCTGCAGTATGTTCCCAGCACAGCTACTACCCCACACTGCTGCACATATCACACCTGCTAAATGCATTTGCAGACACTCCTACAAGGTGGGACCACGGCTGCCCTTCAGACACCTGGAATATTACCCTTGCCTCTCTCCTTCCCAGCCACAGACTCATCCTTTCCTCTGTGCCTACGTCTCCCTCTGCTTCTGGAAAAGCAATGCTTCTGAAGGAACCACATCCAATATCTCAGATACAACCACTGGCCCCTCGCTTCTCACAGTTCATACTTAGAGGCATCTGAACGACTCACAGTAAACAGTTTCTCATTCTGATATGACTAGATCAGAGACACATGCAGGAACTGAAGAGACAAGAATAGGTTGCAACTTGGCATTCAACATGTCTCGGTTTCAGTACTAGAAGCACCAAGAAAAGCTCATTCTTTGGAGCACATGTATAATTACCTCTGTTTCAACACGAGGCCACCTGAAATGTTATTCTTTAAACGTGACATCTCCCTCAATATGTCAAAATCAAACCATGGCATGACCTGCGCCCAACAGCACTTGTACAAGTTGGTTGTACAACATCTCGTATTCTGCATGGATAAGATAGTGTTTCCACTTCAACCAAGCTGTGGTTCATATTGATTGAGAAAAGGCAGATGGAAAATGAGTACAGAACCACTGCTTACAGATGCCAGTTTCTACTATTTTCCATTCTGCGGAACAACAGCCTCTTCTTTTGCTGACCAGCTCCATAGGTGAAATCTATGAAAGCCACAGTACACTAATGACCACGATTTAAATTGTAAGAACATACCCTACAACAAACAACATTCACACAGGAATGAAGAATACTTCAGAGATTCTTTTTCAGGAGCATGGACCCCCCTAACAATTAATACTTCTAAGAAATATATGCTTGATTTTCATGGCAACATTCAGATGCTTCTGACACAGACTACTGGTCCATACTAGATGGTTTACTAAGGACGTTCCTGACGTTTAAATGATGTGCTCTGGCATAATGCAAATTTTCAGCATGTATACTACCATGCCTTAAAAAGTTCCTGATCAAATCAAAATTATATACAGTAGTTGCTAGCTTAAATGGGTTTAAAATGTAGCTTAAAAGTAGTCTGGAACAAAATGAGCTATAATGGCCCAAGGAACATACACGGAACTCATAATAACAATCATGGAGATTGTACACTGCTAGCACACATCAATTTGATGTCATTAAACATTGCTAAAAATGCAATAGCAAAAAGGGGTGCTTATTTTAAATTTAATTTTTACAGGAAGAAACAAATAGATTTTCTGTTGATGCAAGTTCTTCCACCAAATGAATTTATGGTAAAATACAGCAAAGATCTGAGTCATTTCCACCAGAAATCCTGGAAGATGATAAAAAAGGAACAATATCAACAGGATGGGCATAATCTGGAAAAAATGAAGAATCCAGAAGATGCTTTTATTCTTCTATTTCTGCTGGCTGTCAACATGAATAGCTAGCTTTGATTTTGCTCAATTTTTCATTGTTTTTACAAGCTGTTATGATCTAAGTCCCTGTGGTCACAAATTCTTGCAGAAGACCCTGGTGGAGGTAGCTTCATAGGGTATTATGCTTTTTCCATGGATAGCTATTGCAAAAGAAAAGAACTTTGAGAGGCAGGCATAGCTTCCAAAAAGCTTTCAAGGCCAAGGCAACTAGGAAGGAAATCAATTTACTGGTTGCCTTCAAAAGCCTCCATGAGAAAGCTCCTATGGAGATCAACTGGAAATTAAAGCTACTTATGAAAAAACGGAGAGATACCACTTGGGTATAATGAGATTAGCTGGCACAACGAAAAATGTTTTACACTATGCAACAATTATGCTGAATTTAGTCTACGAAGTAAATTTAAAAAGAAAACTTCAATTAAGAGCTAAACAGCCTGCAGAAATTAGCAACAGATTTTTTTTTTGCTCTAGGAGCTTGAGATCACAAAAAGATTGACTAATCTGTTCCAGTCTTCAAAAGAGCAGGGGGACCCATGCAACAAAATATGATTTGTTCACCAGTTATGAATAAGAGGGTTCGAAGCATGGGGTACTGAGAAATACAAAAAGTCCTGATTTGTGTCTCAATTATGAGCATGTAACAACTCCTCCGACTTCAGAGAAGTGCTTGATTTTCTTTGGGCTAGGAGGGGTCAGAATAAGGCATAGAACCAAACTGTGCTCCTAGAGATCAAACGCACCCTTCCCCAGCTCATAGAGAGCTGAAGGGGCTGATATAATTCCCCATGCAGTATTTCATGTCTCTACCTCGGCTTCCCCCACACAGGGGAGGACAAAACCTCTCTCCACCAAGCAGAGAAGCCAGATTCAAAGTGGCAAAATAGAACTGAGTTTACATTTCCCCAACTTCCAGATTCTTCATTTACTCAGATAAGGTCAAACAGGCACAGCCATCAGGACACAAGTTCCCATGGCCCTGACTATCAAGGTCCACGCCACACATCATGGTCATGCGTCTCTCCCAGCAGGCGGGTTTTGTATTTACCTGGATGATCTTTTCTGTAAACTTTTCTTGCTCCTCTCGGTGAAGTCTTGTCTCCTGCTCAAGCTGAGCCTGAAGCTCCTGTATCGATACATTCTGTACAGGTAAAACATGGGAATCCCTGAGCTGATCAGCAGGACAAAGGGATAGGTTTAGCAGAAAACGTGTCTCCATGGTGTTAAAAAAAGGAAAAAAGAAAAGAACTGCAGGACAGACATCTGCACAACTCACGGTTATCAATAGTTAAAACCAAAGCACAGTGTGCAAATAAATAGCAATGCCCTAAATATGTGTGGGAATTCCCTGTGTGGCTTCTTCTGAAAACTAAAGCTGGGATGGTGATTTTACATGTTGGATATTCCCTTCAGGACTCTGCTCTGGGTTTACACTTGAGTAGCTGAGACAGTGCACCATCAATGACGTTTGCCAGATGAGCTCCTATTTACAGGATTACGTATTTGGTGGCATATTTCTTTATGATAATCAAAGCTATAAAATTTTAATGTCTCTGCAGAAGATGCATCTAATGCACATATATTGAACCTAATTATTTATTCATTTGCAACACTTCTGATTAGGTAGTTAATGGGATAGCATTTATTAAACCAACTAAGCATACAAGATCCCTTTCTTCAGATACAGGACAACTCTCTGCACAAGCTGACTTAATTCTCTGATTTCTACTCAAAATAATTACTCCACAAATGTCACGGTGAGCCTGTGTTCTGAGTAAAATGCTTAAGTACCTCCCCTTTCAGGTCCAACACTATTTTAATCTTAATACTTTCAATTTTATGTTCTCATTAAGTTTGGCAACCCATCCACTTTACTTCTGAAAGTTACTTAATTCAAAAATAAAGACCCAAGAAGGCAGAGTCCGACCTCATTATTTATACTATGTTAATTAATCTTGTGGTACTTATATTTCCGATCAGAACTTTCTATGCCCTTCATTTTGTGTCTCTCACATTGAAGCTAAAACTGATCCGTCTGTACAAAGGAGATGCTCGGCCAGATGCCGTCCTCTTCACATGTGTGACCACAGAAAAACACTACAGCACCAAACTCCTACTTCCCAGAGTAAAGATGCATTTAAAGAAGGGATTGCTTCAGGCTTCAAAGCATAATCCCAAAATCTTTGCTGGCCAACATCCAGCGTGCTCCAACCTCAGCAGCTGCAAGGACGTAACGCAGGTCCTGGGACCGCTCTCGGGGGCTGCGTTGGCATTTCCCCTCCAGAATCAGCCCTGGCATCCATCTCCTCTCCCTGAGCACTCCTCCCGCTTCCCGAGGGCAAAACCAGCTGCTGCCACTGTTTGGGCTGCGGCAGCCCTTGCTGGGACACTTTGTGTTATTTGGAAAGTATTTGTCACTGGAAGAGATGCTCCTCTCCTCCTCTAGGGAAAAAGATGATAAGGCAGAGGAAAGTATCCCATAAACCACCTGCAGGACCATACTCAGCTGAAAAAGGAAAGTCACCCTATGTATACTTTCTGGAGCCTATCAGTTCCTTCTTTATTTGATTGACTTATTGACTTGTGCACGTCTGCTTTGTACGTGAGGAAAAGACACTTCCAGCCCTCTGAAAGGTATACATAAAGTGACCACAGAACATTATCTGCCTTATCGATTTCATCTTACGCCTTAATGTGTCTGCAGGCATTTTGTATTTCACAAGGTCTCACAAATAATTTGGAAAGAAATGCTTTCAATGGGATTTGCCGGTTTTGCACAATAATTTGTAAATCATCGATTTCATTTTCTCATCCAATAAAGAAAAAATCACTTTCATCAGAAATTTCTGCATTCTTTTATTCTGATCAGTCTTCTTTAGGAATATGGCAAATAAGAATCAATGTACCTAGTTAATTCAGGTGTAATTTAAAAAAATATGTGCTCCTTCTTTTTATGAATTCAAAATCAGCCAAAATCATGCAAAACACTGGGATTTGTACTGCTCAAATCAAGGGAGATAAAGCTGCTTAAGTGCCTAATAGTTTGCTGCTAAACATCTGGATCATGAATGAAGAATATGTAGAAATGTATCATGTGATATTTGTATATGCAGTTCAGACACCTGATATTGCACTGATAGTCTTCTATATGTTTATATGTGGAAATAAGATCCCTATCATATAATCAACAGGGTGTAGTCTGTGGCACAACTGTGGTTTTGTTTTGGAAGACAACACTGCTACAAAATGGACACAAAAGTTGATAACCTGTTAACTTCCATTCTTTGTTTCCTTTGTTCTCATTAATGAACACGCTACACGAGGAACACCCCGAATGTGACGACCACCACACAACAGACCAACACCACAGAAACAAACACAAACTCACTAGGAACAAGACACGCAAACACACTGTGACGGGAACTACAAGCTAGTGCTACTCCATCACAGCACCACACTTCATCCGCAGCTTGACACTGACTGACAGTTGCCTACAAATCCCAATTATTGCATTTCCAGATCGACTTCCACCTCCGTCCTCTCAGACAGGCAGTGCCAAATCCTTCTGCTGAGTCCTTTTCTCTCACCTGTTATCACTCCAGAACAAGCTAATCCACGCCGATGTCTTTACCTCAAGCGGATATGCAGAGAAAAGTCATCCGCACTTTGGGGGCTTCACCACCGCTCCCTCATTGCACCGACCCCTCTCTGCCCCTCTCAGCGTGTTGAAGGCTTTTCAGGTTACTTTCCAGCTCGCACAATTCCACATTTCTGCCATGACTTGTTTTCACATGATTACCAATGCACCATGAGACTGGGTTTTACTTCTCTGTTTTCTCCATTTTACTGTAGCTAATTGCAATCTCAATTTGCCTGCAAACTTAATCGGTTTATATGCAACAACCGTGAACATCAAATTTCATGGAGTCTTTCTTTTTAGCCTTTTTTTTTTTTTTCCAGGAGGGATGGAATAAAATAAGGCCTGAGGAGGCAGGGTAGAAAGATATTCTCCAGAACTTATGTGCAGTTCCAAGGAAGCCAAAACATGAACATTTTATGCTGCTTATCTAATGCTATGTTATAATGCTTTGATATTTGGACATTACATTTGACCACGCAGTCTAAAACCTGCTACTTTTTCACATGTGATGGCTGACCATTGCATGCATGCAATCAACTAGACCACAGAGGAACATCCAGTGCCTTTTGTATTACTTTTTACATGGAATACGAATCTAACTGAATTCTCGGAAGCTGCTTCTGAAGATATCCTCTTCTTTTCTCCCCCTTAAAAAAAAAAAAAGATGTATATTCCACTTGCTAGGCTACAATAGGCAGTTGTGTGGTTATTTGTCTGTGCTTATACCGAGAGTCTCTGATTTTGGGAAAACACAGAAAACTTCTCCAAGTCTTTAAAAATCCATCTCATTGTATGGATAGTATACAAAGTCTCATCGAGTTCAGTTAGGACTGGGATATCCAGATTTACATCATAAAGGCTCTTTTAAGCCATTATATTGTCAACCCTTATAGAATCTTGCATAGCAAGAAAGACTACAATTCATCAAAGTAAATTATTCTTGCTGCCCCTAATCTTGGTGGGAAGGAATACCATCAGTGCCAGTTTATCGTTCTTCTTCCCACAACGTTGCATTGGAGGAATAGTGGACACTAAGAGATACAACTTTCTATGCGGTCCACAATTGTCGGGGTTTTTTTTAGAAGAAAGAAAAGTCACAGTGTATAAAACATTCACTGTTTCCTTTCTGGGAAAATGAAATCTTAAATCAGGGCAATAGAAAAGGATGTGCAAATTTTCAGCACATGGATGGGAGCTGATGCAAAAGCCATCCAGCTGAACAGCTCTCATGTGGGATTATGAAAATTGCACAGACACACCAAAACCAGCTAAAAATAGAATCTTCAAAATATAGACCGAAATTCTGCTCGTATGTCCAAAATGGATCCATTCAGCAGATTTGATTCAAAGTGACTTACCTAACTTGCACATCACTCTATCTGGTTGGTCCACATTTAACCCAGCTATTACTTTACATTAATAGAGATGTTTTATATTTCTTATGGGCGTCGTAAGTAAGAAAAATAATTAAACAGATTAAGAACGGCCTAGAAGAAATTATTCCTCAGTGGGAGCTCTTCCTACTTATTACTAGACCTTGTGTTTAAGACATGCTCTCACTTTCTCTAGCCTATCTGCTTTTATTTTAATTCTCTGGTGACGACTTGTTCCTTTTAAGTTAGTTCACTTTGGTGATTCTTTTTTCCATAACCTGTGAGTATCAGAGATTTTGTGGCATCTTTCTACACAGAAACAAATGCGTAGGTTTTTAAAAGCCACGTATGAAAATAAAAACAGTTACCAAATCTGAAATGCCAAGATGAGTGCTTTTGCCTTTGGTGGTATATACTTACTCAGGTAAGGGCAGAACTGATACCCTTTGAAAGAACAATCAGAGCTACGAGATACAGCTCCATTTTAGAGAATCAGGTATCAAATATTGCAACAAACTGGATTTGGTCATTTGAAAGAGTGCATTTTTTCTTCTCCAGAATATCTTCTTGTTTCTGAATAAAAAGGAGGAGACTGCTTACGGAAGCTGCCTTTGGTTTATGGATATTCCATTGGTAAAAAGGATAAAACGCACTCCATGAAAAATTATTTACCATTTTTCCCACTGGTTTCCATTTGTTGCCATAGTAATCCTTTGATTTGTACCAGGCGTTTGCTCCATGAAGCATTGCGTTACCTTTTTTAGTTCCTCCGTGTCTTTTAGTCAGGGCAATTCTCACTTGTTCACTCGTTTTTTCTTTGGATGGTGAAGAATGATTTCCCCCTCCCACCATAACCCAGCTCTGCTAAAATCATGAATAATGGATCGAACATCCACCTCAATGGGCTCCAACCTCCCGCAACAGCAGCTGAATGGCTTGTTTCAGCAAGAAAACAAAGCCCTGCTCTTAAGGCAATTTCAAGATATAATTTCCCTTGGACTGTGACTCTAACCCACCTCTTTAACATGCAAATACATTCTAATAATACTGTTGCACTAACAACCACACTGCAAAGCCCAAACAAAGGCAGATGTTTACAGTTAGGCTACAGGGTAGTTTCGAGCACAAGTCAGTCTGCATTTATTGTATTTAACCAAACAATTAGGCTCCCACAATGCTCATATTTAAAAATAGGAGAAATGGCTAAATGGAAGCTGTTCAGCACTGCTTGGGAAAATTTTCATTTAAAATTCAGCTTGAAAAAACTGAGTTTAGAAAAATGGGCTTGCTTGCTTAAAAATAAAACATTTGCCTCACTGAAATGCAATGTGTTCTTCTTATGCTGAAAGTCCATACACAGCAAGAAGATCATCAATCAATGTTATCCACTGGCCACTGTGTATATTTTCACTCCACAAGTTAAAGCAGGTAACGGCTTACATGCAGCCATCTCTCCTGTGGGCATTAAAAAGTTTGAGTCTCCATGTGAAATTTCTGTGGTATTAAAAAAAACCCCTTTGGTATTTGAATAATATTTTTTCTGCTCATTCATCTGGCACAAAAAAAAAAAGTGTAGTTTTTGCTAGTGCAGTGTATGAAATTAAAAAAGAAAAGACTAAAAATTATGCCATACAAAATTATTTGCAGGAATCTTCTGCTTCATTTGGGTTTGACTATTACAGATTAAAAGATTTCAATCGGCTTGCCCACCCACTGAAAAGTTTCAGTGTAAAGCAGTGTAATATTCTTTGTTGCTTAAGTAAACTTGACTGAAACAAACACCTTATTCTTCAACATTTTCTCAGGTTGGGCCATTTGAGCCTCAGCCCTGCTCATCTTTTAGCACATCGAGACCTCAGCTGGGTATTCTCTACTTTTGATTATAATTACTGGCTTGTTGCTTGTCAAGTGTTGGTGTGAAAACCATCCATCCTCTGTTTAAACACAGTTTGCTGCACACAGTTTACACACCATCCCATCCTGGGAGAGTTACAAAAGATGTTGTGCCAAAATTACCCAAATCCCTAATCTTAAGAGGGCTCACATATCCAAGAGTCAATATAATAACAAGGCCAATCCAAGGTAAGGGAATTAATAAAGATGACAGGATTTAAACAGAAATATTGTAAACATTTGCTGCGGTCATTTTCTGACCTAATCTACCATAACTATCGACCAATACAATTGCAAAAGGATCCATGCTCAACGGCAAGGTTTCTCTACCTCGTCATCCATTCACAGCTGAGGAAGAAACACTTCACCTTTCAGTGAGAGACTTATGGTGTCCTGGGTTTATCAGATATCCTTCCTGAAGTATATTATCACTGGTAAAAGTGAAAAGTTGTAAGGGAAGCTGCTGAACAAATTCACTGTTCTAATACTACCAAAACTCTGCACTGTCAGGCCAGTTTAAAACAAACAAAAAAAAAAACAGCAAAGAATTACCTGTGTTAAGGTGAAGGCCCACTCTCTCTTTGATACTCAGTACAGCATTGTGCCGATGGCTACCAGCCGCCCTGAACCTTTATCTTTCTGCCCCTGCTTTCTAGTGCTTGTGATTCCTTACTCACAAACCCAGCTGTCCCGGCCAGCATTCCCCATTTCCCAGACTCAACTAGGGGTTTCAGATATAATAAGGCCTCTGCGTGTGTCTTTAGCATTAAAAGCATATTAAAACTCATCCCTCACTAGAAGCTACTCAAACAACCACAGTTTCAAGGTGGATTTGGCTTCCCAGTGGTCAGCAGAAAAGGTTTTCAATGCTCCAAGCTTGCCTTTTCAGAGACAGATTAGAAATTGTTTTCTTCAGGACCAGTTGTAGTGTCTGGACAACCTATGTTCATGAGAAAGCAGCTAAGGAGATGTTTACTGAGGCTGATATGGCCTCTGCATGGATGAAGATTTAAATAAAAACTGATTGATGTTTTGGACAAATGGAAAAGTACTCAACAACCCAAACAATGGAGAATTCTGCTAAAAATAAGTTTGTTTTTTTTTGGAAGCTGCAGGGTGCTGTGTTCCCTGTTGAGAATCACCACGCACACCAGCATCAAACCCTCTCCTGTGCAGACTACTGCCAGGCAAAACGCAAAGCAGTTTCTATCTGTAGACTTTCCAGATTTAAAATATCCAACAAGGCCAACCTGGAAGCATGATCTCACATCAGGGATTACAACCTCTTCCAGAGATCTTTCATTACTATACTCAATTGTAGTGGGTCCCTGAGCCATATATTCCCACTTATCAAAGCTACTGGGAGCAGGGTGATGAGTCCAAAGTCAGGACCAATTTGCTTCTCTGAAACTGCAAGGGGGAAAAGAGGTCAACCACAAATTTCACAACAGGGGTGCTGTGTTTGGTTCAATTTACTCCCCCAACCCCTTGTTTCTGTTACTCATCTCCTGGCTAAGGCAGCAGGAGGCAGTGAGTAAGACGGGCTGCTTTGCTGACCTCTAGACTGAAACAGCCCTTGTCTCCTGGCCTGTAGAGTTTAATGTCTCCATCAGCTCTGCGGTGCGGGTCGGTGGTGGCTCGCTGGTGGTGAATCTCTCGCTCCTCTCCACGATCTTGTTTGAGCTGCCACTCCATCTGATCCCTCAGTTTGGACTGTTAGGTGCATGGGCGGTTTATAACAAAAAAACAAAAGGACAGGAGGGAATAAAGAAAATAAAAATGGGTAAGGTAGACGACTGAAAAACTACAAGACAAAGAAAAGCGTGAACAGAAAAACCAACTTAAATACAGTGGCATAAGAAAGTGAAGAGAACAAAACCAAAATGAGGATGAGCAAAATGACGGGCTGAAACATCTGAAAAGCAAAAAAGAGAAAGAGAGGAAAAAAGAACGCAAACACTGGTTATGAGGCGCATGCAATGAGGATGCATGAGTCAAACCAACAGCAAGCATACAAGTCATGAAGGATACGGGACACAAGGCTCTTCCTTCCTTACTTGTGCTGTGCAGAAAAGCCATATCCAGTGTGGCAGTTGAGGCAGTTTAGACATGCGCCCATGGGCAACGCTTTAGGCAAGGCAGTCCTTCGCTGGCTAGAGAGCTTCTCACTCGCTGCTCGGTTAGGGGAGTGAGCTGTAAGCAGGCTTTTCAAAACACATCACTTAGAAAACTGCGTTTGATTGGGTTCTTTTGGCAAGGCTTTTGAGAACACGCCTGACCCTTTTACAAGAGAGCATAAGAAAGACCTCCTCACATTTCTTAGCAAGGCTGATAATTTACATTCATCAGAATTTTATTTTTCTTTAATTAATCTCCTCTTTCACAGGGAAACACTGCTGTTACAGACAAAAAGAAGACAGATCTCTATAGCACCAGTGGATTAGCCTTTTTGCCACGAGGAACCGCCTCTGAATCAAAGGAGTTGTGCAAACAAACAAAAGAAAAAACCTATAAAGTGTTTGTTTAACATTACACACTTTAATACATCGCGGGTCTGAAATCATAACAAAGCAGCTGTGAGGAAAATTAGCTCTAGGGTAGCGATGGCAGCAAGAAAAAGAAACAATAAACAGAAAGAAAGCAAACAAGGGCCTGGCCTACCTGGAAATCGGTGATCAACTCCTTCCCCAGGTTACCAATGGGAGAGTCTCGAGACATGGACGTCATTGTGGATAGAAAACTGGAAGACTCTGTGAGATGGGGAAGAGGGGAGAGGTCCTCCATCTGCTCCTTAAGACCCTCCCCAATGTGATCAACCTTCTCTAGGAAGGTCTGTAGCTCCTTCCGGAAAGCTTTCATCCTGGAGTTGATGGTGTCCAGAAGCTCTGGTTGGTGCTTATCTTCACCCATTTCCTCACCACTTTTGAAATCCTGCTCAGTGGATGGGCTGCTGGTTACATGCACCTTTGCGTCATAAATCAAGCTGTCTGTATCAGTGATAAGGCGGTCCACAGTCCTTTCAAGCCGCTCAGCCTCACGTTTGATGTTAATTAAAGACTCGGTGTCCTCTTTCACTCTCATGAGCTCGGTGGAGCACAGGTCACTGACTTCTGACGGCTTCCCGCTTCCAAAACCTGACGTCTTCTCATAAACTTCTTCAGAGTCGCTCTCACCCCCAATGGGGCCCTCTCTCTTTGGCTGAGGTGGGCGACCCTCTTCGCTGTCACTCTCCTTCTTCCCAGCATCACTGTCAGCATCGCTGTCCCTTGGGCTGGAAGTGCGCAGGCCCAGATGAGAGGCAAGATCGTACCGCTGGACATTGGACATCAGGACCCTGTTCTCATACTGGAGCTTCATCACTTTCCCGCTCAGCTCGTTGATTTGACACCTGGCCGACTTCAGCTCCTCTTGCAAGGTTCCACCATACTTGGATGCCGCATCATCCAACCAGCCTGGTTCCTGGCCTGGCTCAAACTTGAATTTGTTCAGCTCGTTCGTTAGCTGCTTATTGTGATCCTCAATTTCGGAGATTGACCGCCTCAGCAGTTCTGCTTCCTCTTCCACAAACTGCAGGTGCCGGCGCAGCTCCGTGGCCGACTCCACAGAGTCGCCGTAGGGCGAGGTAGGAATGCTTGAAATGTGGTCCCTGCTGAGACACTCTTTTTCGTACTGGCACCTCATATCCTCCATCTCAGCTTTAATCCCCCTGTTCTCCACCTCCAGTTCCACTATTTTTCTGCCCAGAATGTTTGCTTCCTCCTCCACCAGCTTCAAACGAAGCTTCAGCTCGGCCTCCCTGGTGCTGGGTGGGCCCCCTGCCTCCCCTGTAGGCAGGGGACTGTCCACGTCTCCATAGATGGACTTGTACTTCTGCAGCTCCTGCTCCAGTTCATCCTTCTCCCTCCCCAGTTTGGCCATCTTCTTACGCATCAGCGCTGCCTCCTCTTTGGCAAACTGGAGCTGGCACTTCAAATCAGCGCTGTCCTCCTGCCAAGAATAATTACCCCCCCCCGCCCCGGATTATATTAGAAGCACAATCAGTTGCTCATCTTCCAAAATCTCCACCTGCCCACCCTCTGAGCTGTATGTTAGGTATGCAGACAATACACAGACAGAGCTGCGCAAACCACACAGTTGACACATTTCAGGGCTTGGTCCTGGTTAAATTGGTAAAGCAGATTGACCAGAGTTAGAGGTGGAACAAAAAACCAAAACAGTGTGCCAGTGCAAGTGTTCAGCAATGCAAGAGTGCCAGCACAATGCTTAGTTTTTCTCAAATACTGAGCAAATTTTGTGGAAAATAAGAAGGACTCAAATGAAAAGGTGCCATGATTTGTTGGCACTTTCTGTTCCATTTAGGTTTAATGATACATTTGCTCCCTTTTAGCATCATGAAACAAAGACTACTCAGATGAATTTGCTCATCTTAATCCCAAATCTCAGGTTTCTTCAGATAGAAAGCACAAAAAAGCGTGCTAAAATGCATGGTTGCCTTGCAAAGTGAAGATTTTAACTACTGTATCTCACAATGCTGTGAACTAGCGGGGGTGGCTAACTCGCTTGCCGAATAGAAAGCACTACTGTTGTCTCTGTTGCTGTTATTGTTAGGATGGACCAGATTGTGATCACTGTTTCTGGTAAGGACAACTGTTCACAAGGGAGACTGGTGAAAACTTTTGAAAAAGGAAAGAAAAATTCATTAAACCGTAGTTACATCCAAATCCACCCCATGTGAAAACCTCTGTTTTTCAGGAAGCAGCAGGGTATTTAATGAGAGTTTGATTTTTTTGTGTGTGTGTTGGGCATTTTAAAGCACTGCATCTCAACTCAAATGAAAACTCCAGTGTGTATTGTGCTGAAATAAGAGACAAGGTTAAGTAAATTCTAAGCCTATGAACAATTTCTTTGCATGAATCACTTTCATGAATTGTCATGGAGATACAGGCACTTGGCCTCGTAAGAGACACATTTATCAGCATTAGCAGTATAATGGAAGGCAGGCTTTGAAAGATGATCTCTTGAGACAGCAGATTTCATCATTGTTGGTAGGCCATGTGGACATATGTGCAATTATCTATGGAAACTTCATTTCGGTCTCCGGAGCACTGTTATCTTTCACAAGCACCATTTTGTTATAATTCCTAACAATGGCAACTAAATCCAGAAGAAAACATGACTGACTGTAATTGTTCACCCAGATTAAGTTATTAAAAAAATAAAAAGATTTACAAAACTAATTATGGCTCAGCAATCTGAGGAAATGATTTAATTTCTAAAGCACACATCCTTGCACATTGGTAATGGTGTCTTTTATGTTACCTAGATTAATTTCGCCCCATCCTATTTAGATATATACTAATTATGTCTTATTTTCAGCTATTAATACCTAGACAGCCACAAAAGTAATTGGTTGTATACTTCTGAACTCAGACAGCTTTCTTACTAATTCTGCTTGCCGCGGGTTGGAACTTTAAAATACTAAATAGTAAAAAAGTTGTCTTAAACATTAATAACACGATAGAGGTAAACAATAGCCAAAGTTTCTGTTAATAAGTGACTTCCAGTGATAACCAGGAGTCAAACGCAACTGCAATCAGTTGATCAGTTAACTGACTAAAACTCTGGTCATTGTGTTTCTGGCACCAGAAATGTGAGTTTTCTATGAATACAACCAGGGTGCACAGAACTGCTCAGAAGCAGAGCCTCGAGACGAGCGGCTTGCTTTCCTCTCTGTCATCTCCTCACGTACACACACACCTCTTTTTCACACATGTATTTGCAAATTGCTTTTCTCTTTGTAACTCGAAACTGCAAATTAAGTATCAGATTTAAACCTGGTAAAACTCTATGCTGCCTCCACTGGAGTCACTCTGACTTCTGGTTGCTCTGGCTGGATAAGGCTGTATGATTAATGCATCACGTTTGGTCAGGGCTGCCCAATACATTACCTCTGTTTTTCCTCTCATCAAGAATCAGTTTATCCCCGCAGCTGTAGGCTTTGCTTTTAGGGAAATACAAAGATCACAAGGAAGGTTACATCCAGACCACTGCCGCACGTCTTGAGCTCACAGGTGGGGTGATTACTCCAGCTTATTCATTTATCCATTAATAGCTTGGAAGTAATCACATCTGACATTTTCCTTATTCTGTCTTTGTAAACTAGCATTCTTCCCTGAGCTTCTTGTCTGCCTTTGACTGCAAAAGCCCGGCCATCAGCGGCACTAGCTGATGCCTGGCACCTTCCTGGCTGCAGGCAGCTGGACCGATGCCGGTGGGGAAGGGTCAGGCTGCCTGCATCCCTCTTCCCTGGCTGGGAGCCCTAGGGGCCAGCTCCTCCCTGGGGTTGGAGGGGGCATTTCAAGCAATATAAATAACTGGCACTCGGGACAACACACTCAGCATTTTGAAGCCTTTGAGGAAAAGGGAAGGGCTTCGATGGGTTTGGGGTCAGGGCCCCAGTGTTTTTGCTCGGCATCACTGCATGACTCAATGCGTCTGCGGAGTTAGCGCGTTATTACATACAGCAGGACAAAACCGCCGTTAACTTCTTATAACGGCATTACTTTATTGCTAGGTTTTGTCTATGAAAAAAAAGGATCACATTTGTAAGTTCTGTTTCTCACAAGAGCTGAAACAAACAAGATTATTTTTTTTTGTTAAACAAACACAAGCCTCATACAAAACAACAGAGCTGATGGATGTTAATCTCGCCTACTAAATATGGATCCCATCTGGAAAGGTGAGAAAGCTCTAGATCTTCCCTGCTTCTCTGCCAGGGAACATGACTACTGAAAATCCCATGCCCCAGACAGCTTTTTTCCAAAGAAAAAGAATGGTCAGGAGAGATTTATCAGCCAGATCTGAGCATGCCAGAAGGGTAGGACTCCAACCTTCATGCACCTGTCCCTCTGAAACTTTGTGTACAGAAATATCAGTGATTTCTTGATCAGTTGAAATCAAGTAGAAAACAGCAAGAGGGCGAGACACCCACACAGGCAAGCAGAGTTTTGACATAGAAGGCGAACTAAGGAGAGGCCGTATCACCGAAACTAAGAATTGTTCATTATTAGTTAAATCACGAATAAAAAGAAAGAAGAGAAAAGAAAAAAAAAAAAAGAATACGGTCTTTCCACTGTTTTGGAGGAACAAGAAACTCTAATCCCAGGGGGAAAAGCTGGACTATGGCACAGTCTGATTGTATTTCACATCCGGTATGTGGGCTCTTTCCTAAAAGGTGTACATAGGGCAGACTGAACAGAAAGAAAAGGGGGAACAACAACACAAAAATTTTCTCTCTTGGTGCTACTCACGGACTTTAAGAGATTATTAAGGATAAATGGGGATTAATAATTACTGATAGTGATCATTCGCATGCAATAGCATCACAGCTCCGCATGGCACTTCAGAGGGGTGTTAACAGAAAAAAAAAGCAGAAAGAAAAAACCCAGATCCCTCCCTGCAGAGTCTGCAGTTTAATTTAGACAAGTGTGGAACATGGAGATAAAGAAATGGAACTTAAAGGAAAGAAATGAACTTAAATTCATTATGCAATGTAAATGATGCGAGGAGAATGAAGAGCTGATCAAAAATTCCCAAATATGATATTTCTTTTCTGGCAAGAAGACACAAAGAAAGAGACCAACGCTGTGCTCTCTACCACCACCACCACCGGCTGAAGGGAACTGCCAGGCAGAAGATGGGTAAGCGGTTTGGGGGTTGCAAGTCTGACGACAGGGCAGTACGACCAGCACCCAAGCATGTGGCAGAGTGCCAGCACTCCTACCTTGCGCTGCAGAACCACTTTTCTTTGTGTTTTGCCTGGTGCCTGGTATTTTCCAAGTAGCTCCGTTTTGCAATTCTGCTGAATAAAAACTTTTTTTCTTCAATACTGCTAGAGGCGGGTAAGCGCTGCTATGAAATCTGCTTTTACATGACTTTGAGACAATCAGTTTCAGAGGTATTATTTACTCTGTGTGCCCTGCGGTGGGTGCGATGTTCCAGCTAATTTTCATGATGAGCTCCCAGTAAGTAAAAAAAACGGTCTTGCCGTATGCTATACATACCTGTAGGCATGCGCAAGCACAGAATCTAAGCTTGTGGTTGCTTTTCACAAAATGTGTAATGGTTATTTGAACTTATTTTAGGTGTTTAGGGTGGCTATCCCTGAAGAGCAGTGTTTTGAACCTTCCAGGCTGTGTCTGTACTAACCCCTTTGGGCCAAGCCCCAGGACCTGGCGGCTGTTTGACCAGGTCAGGCACTTGCTGTGGTGCTCTCTGGTCTCAACCAGCACATATTTCTCAAGGGACACCCAGGTTCAGAGGCAGCTCTGGGTAACACCCTAGAGTTGGGAGACAGCTAGGACATGCACTTATAGGCTGGGCCATATCAATATATAAGATTGTTTCTCAGTCTTTCCTACCCTAAAGAGTTACTGAAGCAAATTCAACAGCCACCTTGCACAGTGCTGTTGCGATGGTTTTCATTTTCAAGCCCAAATCCTTTGCTTACATGCGTTACAATGTGTCTGTAGAGCGTAAAGGTTTTTTTTTCCCCCTGGGTGGTTTTTGGGACCACTTCCCCATGTTGTGAGTGGAACACAGCTGACCCACGGTTACTCGGATAATTTTGTGAAGTCCTTTTTAAGGCTTTCCAAGGCAAACTACAGCTGCTGTTAAGGCCTGCATTTGGGTGGAGGAAGCAAACACAAGGAATCTGTTCCCTCTGCACTGCTCTGCATTTCCAGGAATGAGGAAAGGAAGGACAGTGCCGCCCACAAACCCCAGTGGACGCAACCCTGCCTTCACGTAGCTTCACCTGTGATTTGCATGTGTGGGGGCATATATATTTTATCCACGTATTTTACAGACTTGCAGAAAAACAAACTCTCTGACCTAACTGACGACTTAAATAATTCTCCACAGCAGGCACTGCAGGCAGAAAGCCCAGTGCCCCATTTTAAGGTCTGATTAAGCTGTGCTTGTATCAGCTCGGCAGGGACGCTTGGTCTGCCGTGTCTTGGGAAAACAGGCTGCTGCCCCCGGCCACCACGAGCCCCCGGTCCACCCACCCTAACCACTCAGCTGGCCGCCCTACCCACTCAAGTGCAACATGATGCAATGATGTATTATGGTTATTATTACAAAACAATGGATTTTAAGACTCCATTGACTCGGAGAAAACCCGTAGGGTCTCGGTTGCATACACTGAGCCTGCTGAGGGGGCAGCAGGGGAGGTGCAACCTTTCTCTAACGAAGGCACGATGTCGCTCTTGGCTCCATTCACAGTGAGGTGAAATACTATCCCCATCTCTCTGGCTATAAACAGTAACCATACGGGTGCTGGGAAAAGCTTTAACTCCTGCAGTCAGCACAAAAAGCAGAGGAAACTGGACAGACCGCTTCCCTGAGAAGGATCAGCCTACAGCATTTCAATAAAACCAGTGTCCAAAGGGAGACTGAGTGGGTAGCTCAGGCTCCGTGTTGCATCTCAGCCTGGGGGAGCACAAGTTCATGTTCTGCTCCCCCCAACACCAGGGAGTGATCAAACCCGGGGCTGCCACATGAGACCTCGCGAGGTGTCGTTGCAGTGTGTCAACTGCATCCCCTGCCAAGATGCTCATTAGCACAAAAGCTTTGGCATCGTGCATAAATTTAGTTAGTCCCTAAGCTGTGATCCAATTACTTTGCGAGGCAAGGTGATTTTTCTCTTGTCGTAGAAAACCTGCAGCCTGAATCTACAGATACAAGCACCACGAGCCCAAGAAACAGCCTGGTTTAGAGATCACACTTGCGTCCTAAATTGCTTCTACATTATCTCTGGGAGGTCTCAGTAGATTAAGGCCTAATTGCACTCTAGTTAATGTGCCTGATGGCCCTGTCAACACCCGTAAAAAGAAATTTGGAGTTTTATCATGCGCTTTTGCTCAAAATTGCATGTTCTTGAAAACCGTACCTGGGTAAATGACTTTTTTTCTTTGTGCATTTCTCTGCTGCCTCTTCTCTTCAGGGAACTCTGCAATAGAAGCAACGCTGAGTTATTGATAAGCTAAACAGAAAGCCTGCAAGTTTGTCAGGACTCACCACCATAAAACTAATAGAGGAAAAAGAAAGAAAATTCTCCTGGGCAGCTGGGGATTTAATTTTTTCTATTAATCACTAAAAAAACCAAGATGATCAGGGCCTTGTCAGTGAATTTTTCAATGCACAAAACTTCCCACACACAAAAAAAGGAATAAAAGTAGTTAAAAGTTCACAGAAGAAAAAAATATATCTCTCTTATTCTCCTCTGGACCACCGCAATTTTTGGCAAAACTTTCTTTTTGCATGGGGCAATGATTTATGTTTGATTAATCCAGGGCAGAAGTCCAAGAATGTTACTCACAGTGGATGTGAAACACATTGTGGAAACCTCAGAAGAGAGCAACCCCAGAAAAAGGAAAGGATATGTATGTTTAAGCTATGCGGTGTAACATTATTGGTTAAGCCTTGCTAGCAAATGTGCTGAGGAGCCCAGACAAAGACCAGGTAATTACCCAGGTATTTCTGAATTTACATTGTAAATTAGATTTGATTGGCTTTGCAAATCTTTATATTCCTTTATAAGCAGTTTTTTTAAGACATGGAAATGATGTCACCACCACTGCTTGGTTTTCAGAAACCTCCCAGCACCCAAAATGGAAAAGCATAGTTTTCCTGAGAAGCGGGAGATGGAGCACCATCAGGACATTACCAGTGTTTGCACTTGTGTCTCAGAACCAAATTCAGACTGATGGGTGAGATGGGTCTCTTTAGAAAAGGCATAAATTTGACCTTTGTAGGTTGAAGCATCAGAGGGGAATGATAGATATTGGTGAAAGAAGGTGGGAAACTAGAAACAACAGAGTTGTTTGAATTCAAAGCTGGCCATATTGCATTGTCTGTGCCCAGAGCTTGAAGGCTGATACTCCCCAGCAATCACCCTGACATTGCGGCCTCTTTTATTTACTACTTCTGTTTGTATTTGCTCTGCAGGGGACAATTTCCAGCTGAGGCGAAGCCCGGGCTGTCACAGGCTTGCCCATGGCGTCTCTCCCATCTGGCCTATGCGATGGAGCAGCATGCCCGGACCAGCACTGGCTCCTGCATCCTACGGGTTAAATCCCGGTCTCTGTGACCCACACTAACCCAGTGCTGCAAACCATGGGCCCAATGAAGAGGAAGGGAAAGGAGGGAGAGGCAATCTGTTAATTAGTTAAGTCCAGTCTCGTGCCCGGCCGTCAGCTGGCAGAAAAGGCGACGTGAGCTCGGGGACAGGCGCACACACCCCAAGCAAATCCTAACCAAAAGCTTTCCATGGCTTTGTGGTTTCTGACTGTTAAGCTATGCAGCTACTGCAAATTATAATTATTGCACGCTAAGACAAATCCCTCCTTCTGCTCTTTGTTATACACAGTTAAGTAGTTAAAACCCATTCAAACGCAGCACCATATGCCCAAGACATACTACAGTTTATTTTTGCTAATCTGCTCTCTACTTTAATCCAGCGATTTCCTATAACTAATGAAGCTGAGTAAGAGAAATGTTTTTTTCTGGATACTGAAACAGTTTAATGAAAAAAGACTTTAAATGCTAAAAACATCATATGAAAACCTGTTACACAAGCTTAACCAGGATAAACAGTTACTGTTTTGTCTTTTTTTTTTTTTTTTTTGGTATGTGGTGTTATTCTGGAAACAGATATGTAACTGAAAGGAGTCACCAGTCAGCAGCATCGTGCCACGGCGTGCAAAACGGGTGCCTATGGTTGAAGAGATGTGGGGCATAGGCCTGGTCCTCACACTCACTGCTTTTCTGTATGACTTCATGCAAGAGTAGTTTGAGCAAGAGGAGGCTGTCTGGTTACTGCCTTTAATTTGTAAGCCCTTAGCGTCAGGGATGAGTCTACCAATTTCTGTAGAGGCCTCAACGTACAATTGTAGCAAACAGCTACCAGTCATGCAAAACCTCGTGTCAAATCTTAAAAAACTCTTCGTCTTACCTAGAGACAAAAGGTTACACTTAAACACATTCAACTTGAGAAGCTAGGGGATATAAACACATGGGCTATTGTGTGCAAGAGAAAGTAATAAAGCCTTTGCTCTGTTGTACAGGATAATACTTGGAAAATAAGGGGAAGGGAATTAAAATTTAGGTAGGAGACATGGATCACAGGCTGAGAAATGGGCAGGTAGTGATCTGGCTTTGAAAGCTGTGAGCTCCACTGCTCACTGAAAAAATGGATTTCATAGATCCAGACTAACAAGTTTGTAACATATTGCCCTAGATGGGGCCTCCCTTTAAGCATTTTCACACTGTCCTCTTTGGTTTGCGAAAGAACAACCTCTGATCAGTGCTCGTCTGGGAGATTGCTTGTATTTCCATAACGCTGAGACTCAACCTTAGGCTGGGTCTGTCCTCAGTGTAAGAAAAAGAATGGGATATCTACCTCTAGGGGCTACCAGTGGATTACAGGGAGAAACCTCCCTCCCACATGTCAGTGGAGGACTAGAAACACAGGCATGGCAACAAGGGACTGCCTGACCAAAACCTCCTAAACCCTATATAAGAACAAGGAAAGATCTCAATTTTGCCACCATGGGACCAGGCTGCATGAGTGTACGAAACGCCAATGAATATAGCTGATCTTTCAGTTGGGCTAAGGGCAGAGGGTGCCGCTGCAAGATTACGTAGGTGGAACATGCTGCAAGCTTAAATGATTTAAAACGTAAAATGGTGCAAGAAAGGAGCATTTCTCTTTGCTGTACAGGAGATCGGCATCAGAAGCTGATACGAATTAGTGCAAAAGGAACATTTCTACACTACTTTTTATACTCAAGAGACCAACCAGGGTTGGCTGTCTACCAACAAGTCTTTCAGTGATGGCTAAACAAGATTTTATTAGTCCTTTAGTTAACATAGTCTCTTAGGAAAGAGGTTACTCACTGGACATTTTCTACCTTCACAGTTTCACTGCAGTTTGATTGGCACCACACTTCTCGGCTATGAAGGAGAGCTAATACATGGGGGTAATAAACTACCCGGTGTTTAAAAAGTTAAACTTCCCAAAAGATTATTGGATATAGCTACTACAGCATTACCAGTGGGAAAAGACACAATTATTTTCACTGTCCCTAGGATCCTAGCACAGACAGGAAGAGATAATTTGTGTCTTTTGGTGAATTCCATTTTTAACAGGTCCAAGAAGAGTCCTGCAAACTGAGCAGTAAGATCGAGACTACCCACGCGGGGAACAGCAAGCAGGAGACAATGCACTGGAATTAGAGGTTAAGCAAGACATGGAAATAAAGTTTGAGTTAAGAGCAATCATACATGTAAACACATGATATGCCTCAAGTTTTCATACTGAGGCAAGTGCTGAGTAGGATGAGAACAGAGCTGCAAATAGGCGGCAGTAGAGAAGGACTTGGAAAACAAGAAGAGAGAACTAAGAGTCCCCCAGAGCTGCCAGCCTGTCACTTTATACACTGCTATTAAGAGGAGCATGTCATTTTGGGTGCAGTCTGGCATCTGCAGGCAAGCGTGGGCTTGCTATCATATGCGCATCAAACTGAACCTGCAAAATCAAGTTGTCAGCCATTGAAGTGACAATGTCTGTAACTTAAAAACAGAGAGGCTGGCTTGGAAAGTCCGGCCCTGAAGGCAATTTCTATCACTGTGATGTGTGAGGAATTATGCACAAGCATCACTGGGGCTTCTGAGCTGTATAAATAATGTTCCGTGCACAACGATGGCTTGCTACCAATTGCTTTGAAATGGATAATCACAATTTTCATTTGCATTCATTAGAAAATACTGCCTGTGAGAGATCTGACAGTACTTAAAAAAAAATAATAAATGCACAAGTGACCAAATCCAGATGCTCTAAATACATGAGTAGGTGAAGCAGACTGCTTTCAAATTACCAGTATCTGCAAGGCTAACAGCTTCAGAGTAGCACGTTGGCATTTCATAATAAGAGCTAAATTTTTGCTAGCTGTTGAGCCTCCTCATGTTCAAGAATGAACAAAACATCTAGAGAGACATAATATCTGCCCCACAGTATGTGACTCATTGGGAGATCTTGCCAATGAACCAGCTCCTTCATAGCGGTTACTCTCCAAGAAACACCAGTGATTTAAATAAGGGTAATTCTGCTTGGCATGAATGTGAATCGGAAGAAAACCAGATCCACTTGTAACAGATCGTCAGAAGGTGCATTTATCCAAATGATGTAAACCAGTGTTCTTTAACTGCGTCGCTAATCACTAGTCAGGAATGCCCCACTGCAAGCATTTTCTGGGCATTGTGCAGGACCGCATGGGAAGATTGTGGCTGAGGATGAAAAAAGCAGGGGATCTCTGTGCTCCTCTGGCAAATCCTCTCCACACAAATCCACCTCCACTGGCCACTGCAGGCATTTTCACCCTCAATTTTTTGTAGCTTTTGACTCGCCAGACTCTGACATTGAGGGGGTGCAAGATTCCCCTTCATCTCACTGCTTCAGAGCTACCCCTGCTTGCCCAGTCTGGTAAATGAAGACAAACCCTTTGTGCAGAGCTCTGTCACTCTCAAATCACTGATAAATAAACTCTTTTAACAAATGCACCACTAAAAGAACATGACCCACACCTGTTTCTGTAGGATGGGAAAGGGATATGTATGTAACTTCCAGCCACCACACTGTAGCTTTCTGAAATTTCCTTCCCAGTACTGTTATCTGCCCGTTTGGTGAAAAGGAAGCATTTCCCATTTCTGTAGCAACACCCTTTTTTTTAATGGTAGGATAGGGTGGCTTTCCATTCTTTCTATTCTATGACTCTATGATTCACTTTCTTAAGGCCTGAACTGTCTCTAAATTCCAAGTATCTAAGTGAAGTTTTGCTTTGCTGCCATCTCATCCTTCTGTATTACAACGGCTGTGCAGTGAAAGTACGGTGGCAGCTTTTTCCATGTGGACTCTCATACATATCTACGGGATGGTCAATACAACTGGAAAATACAATGAAATTCTAATTGCTTTTCAGCTGCTGTAGGCCTTGAAAAAGATATCTCACCAAGCCCTGATAAAGCTGGGTTTGACGCAAGTGATCTATATCTGCATTCATTCGCATGTGCGTTTCATTTACAAGAAACCTCTAAATACCACGATATTCATCATTCACACGACCTAGCAAAGCAAGCCATGTCTGAAATACCATAAGCATCACAGTTCAGGATAAAAGCCATCCCTTGAGTAAAAAAGCACCACAGCGCACTAGCTTTCAGCACCAGCTTAATTTTCCCTAACACAGCATTACTCTATTGTGCTAAGCTTATGAATAGGGGCTTTGGAGGAGCCTCTTTCTTTTGCCTCTTACTACTAACACACGGTCCCGGCTGTCTCTCACGGCTTCCCGGTTCCCTTTGCATGAGGACTGACACTGTCGTGATATTAGCTGGCTTGGTGTTTACAAATAATTTGGTGTGACAGGTCTGGGAGCGTGCTGGGAAGCAGCAGGGTTGCACCCGCTGTCTGAAGCCCTGGAAGGTGAGACGGCAGCTCTCGGGCGGATGGGAGAAAGCTGGGCTACCTCAGCATTCACCATTTCATTTAATATTTGGTCCATGGACGCTGAAAAGGGGACTTGAAACCACTATGATAACTCTTATTAATATGATAATTGCTGTCATAATTGGTAAAAAAATTATAACCCAGTGATGTAATAATTATTATTAATATAAAAAGGAAATCCTGCAACAGACAGCTGAGATCCTAAATTCTAACAAGTGTATGACTGTCTTATGCAGTGCTTCTCCGCAAACACTTTCCTTAATAACTTATTAAATTCATTAAAATGTATTTTAAAAGGCCCTGTCTGTCCCATTTTGTTAAGACATAAAACATCCAAATTACATCACATGTCTCACAACATATAAAGAAAATTACAACACACTGAGACCAGACTTTCATTTTTGCGGGATCCTATTTCAGGTGAAGAAAACCGGAGAGAAGCCAGGTATGTTGCTGCAGACAGCGCTGCTTCTCCCCCTCCTGCTACACCAGTGCCGGGCCTAATCCGAGCGGTATGTGCTGCGCTGACACCGCCGGAGCCCGCTAATTACCTCGTTAGTGTTATATCGTAGCAGACAGCCCGTGAAAAAATGTGCCGGGCACTATGTACACAGAGAAACAGACCTGTCCTGAAACAGCTTGCCAACGGGAATAGTACTCGTCCTGGGCCACAAAACCCTATCCAATGATGCACGAGAGAGAAATGGTGTCCGGCCCAGAGGTGCCGGCTGGGGGTCTCTTCTCCGTCTCTCCGGACGAAATAAGGGTTGGAAAACTTCCGGAGGAGACGAAACAACTTTATATGACTTGTTAAAGCCTTTTTTTTTTTTTTGCTTTTGTGATGACACTGCAGCAGCCTGGGCAAACTAGACAACTGCTGGGGAAAGCAAACCCTTGGAAACAGTCTCCGCCATATCTGCTCTGCCAGCCACCGGCCCCGCCGCACGGCTGGGCATCGCCCAACCCCAAAGGCAGACTGCCTGAAAACAGACGTGAGCTGCCCTCCCCTTCTCTTTGAAAAAAAACGCTTTAAACCCCAAATCTTTTCTGAGGGACTGCAGCAAACGTCCTGCTGTCATGTCACAGGCCTTTCAGTTGGGAGCTGCTGGGCACCAGCCGGCCAGGGCTGGCTTTGCGGAATTGGACTGCAGGCCAGAGGGTGCTCAGAGAGGGGATTATGAGGAGAGGCTGAGGGACTTGGGTCTTTTTAGTCTGGAAAAGAGAAGGCTGAGGGGGGATCTTATCAATGCTTAAAAATACTTAAAGAGTGGGTGTCAAGAGTATGGGGCGGGTCTTTTTTCAGTGACAGGACAAGGGGTAACGGGCACAAACTTGAGCATAGAAAGTTCCATCTAAACACGAGGAGGAACTTCTTTACTTTGAGGGTGTCAGAGCGCTGGAACAGGCTGCCCAGAGAGGTGGTGGAGTCTGTTTCTGGAGACATTCAAAACCCACCTGGACACGTTCCTGTGCAACCTGCTCTAGGTGACCCTGCTTTGGCAGGGGGGTTGGACTAGATGATCTCCAGAGGTCCCTTCCAACCCCTGCCATTCTGTGATTCTGTGATTAGGAGTTTACATTCCCAAAGGAAGACAAAATGAGAGCATTTACTGCCGATCACTGCACACCCAGCCTGGCATTTCCTGTAGCACAGGCAATCTCTTAGAGACATAAATGTTTTTTCATTTTTTTTGTGGTTTTTTTTTTTTTTTTTCAGAAGAAGACTAAGAAGGCAGCATATGCACAGAGATAGATACCTGCTCTCCAATTGCCCACTCATTCTCTGCCACCAAGCAGGGGTACGCAGTTGGAGGTCCCAGTATCAGGACAGCCTTCAGCACACTGGAGAAACAAACTGGAGAGCTTGGCAGCCATGGGATGAAGCAGAGTTAGACATGATTTGGACAGTCCTGGTAAGGGAAAGGAGGGGAGCTGAGTGAAGCTCCAAGCTCATACTACATCAGGAGGTTACGACAGCAATTTTACAGCACTGGAAGAGGGAGAAAACACTCAGCTCTGCAATCTCTGTAGTGTTCAAGGTATAGGTGTAAAGTGCAAATCTCATAGAAACTAAAAGAAAAAAAAAAATACTTTTGGAAGTCTTTTTGCAGGGAGAGATATTCAGAGCTGCACAACATCCACGCTTTCCACACTAATAGATCAGCAGCCACAGGATTGTTTTTCGCATTGGGGATGGAAAGAAAAATTTTCCTTGAGCAGAGAACTGTAAGTACAAGCATATTCAATCTCCCCTGGATTAGAGCAACTTGCTGTTTCTATAAAGTATTAAATGAAATTCTAAAGAAGCAGAGAGATTAAAGGCCAAACGCAATGATCCCCAACGAACATGTCCCAGATAGTCTTTGTAATCCTCAGTTGCCCGTCTATTATTTCACAATTTTACGGACACTGCACTCTGAAAAAGGGGTTTATAAAAATAGAGCAAAAAGGCAGCAAATTCACACATCGGTAGCTGGTGACATTTTTGAACCTCAGATAGTTGCTACCTGTGACACATTTTCCTTTACGTCGTTCAACACACACAACCATTTACCAACAGGTGATGGGTCAACCCCAAGGCATCCATATTCAGCAAGCCACAGGAGTCACAGTTCAAGCATAAATAAAGTTAGTTCTGCTACAACGAACAAGGCCATCAGTTATAGGAATGAAATTCAAGCCAGAGCATAGCACTCGTAATTAAGAAACGGTGGAGCCTGGGCCAGGGCAGGCACAGGTGATGAGAAGGGGATGCAGCTCCTGCAAACATGCCAGCCCGCTGGTGAGCTGCAGCACACGATGCTCCAGGAGCAGCAGTGTGACATCCACTCGCTCTCCCAACACATTCTGCAGGGCAAGAGTTACCCCTCATGGGAGAAAAGTGCTAGGCTACCGACGAGCCAAATTGCAGGTGGAAATGGCCAGGAGGGAAATAAATTGTTAGGAGAGAATATAATTGCACAGGCTGCATTTCCTTACTAAAACCAGTCTATAAAGATGGGTCAGCAGCAACCCTGTAAATACCAAATGAAAAACTCTACATGATAGATATAGCTCCACAAAGATGCACTCGAAAAGGAGTATGACAAGCCCAAGTGGGAATACAGTGCTTTAAACACTAAAATTAAAAATGCACAGAAAAATTATAAAGGCAGCCACGAACATTAACAGCAAATTATTCCAGTGTGAAGCATATTTCAGAGAATATCCTGACCTGGGCAGGTATTTGGGTTATCCTTAACAATTTTGTCTGCTCCTGGGGCTGAGCTGTGATTGCCTGGGAACCTGTTCCCGTTGCTTGCGGGGAGCTGGGATGACTCAGTAGGTATGGAGGGGCTGTGCTCTCCCATGCTACTGCTGCTCTGAAGCCTAAAGGAGCTGCCTGAGCTCCTTGCCGGGTCTTGTGGTCCCTGACTCTGGATACAGTGGGATGCTCCCACCTCGAGGACCAAAGCACAAAATGAAAGGCATATTGTGCATTACTGGGTCTTATGTGGGGAAGGGAGAGCTGGGAGAGTATCTTCATTCTCTTAGACTTCTGAGAGCAGCTCCCAGGGAAATGGGTGAAAGCGTGGGGTGAGGTTAACACTTCTTGGTCTGCTCTGTAGCTCCTGGGAAGGGCAGATGGCTTTCCGGTCCCTCTGTGCAGGAGCTGACCACCCCGACCTTCCCTGCTGCAGTGGCTCGGTGCTTCGGGGTGCTGATTTCTGGGGAGCTGACAGCTCTCGGCACCCACCCAAAGCAGGAATTCATGGCTTCATCTTTGCTGGTATTGACCCCTCTCTACACGCGCCCTATTTGGGGCCTAGCTGATGCTCTTTGCTTGGATACAGATTTGCTTATGAAGAACAATGTTTTATCTGTTTTCCCAAAACAGAAGAGAGAAAGGGGACCCATTTATATTACATTAAAAGATGAGTTTCACCAGTCCAGACCATTCCAATAGCAATAACCCAAGGCAAAAATCTTTATTCAAGCAACATATTGATTTTAGCATACAAGACTAAGGGACTTAAATCATCACCTCTTTCATTAAGATGTAATATGAATTAAACATTACAAAAATGCATTAGGACATCTTTGCTCAAACACGTGCTTTTTTTTCCTGACTGTATATTATTGCCACATTTTCATTTAGTCTAAGTCGTAACTTCCAACTTTCGTCACTCCTCTTGACAGTTTAGTCTATGCTTTAAGTATTCCTGATAGGGGAGGAGCTCTCATGTTTGAGAACTTATCCCGCTGTCACAGAATCACAGAATCATAGAATGGTTAGAGTTGGAAGGGACGTTAAATATCATCTTGTTCCAACCCCCCTGCCATGGGCAGGGACACCTCCCACTAGACCAGGTTGCACAAAGCCCCATCCAGCCTGGCCTTGAACACTTCCAGGGATGGGGCATCCACAACTTCTCTGGGCAACCTGTTCCACCGCCTCACCACTCTCACAGTAAAGAATTTCTTCATAATATCTAATCTAAATTTCCCCTCTTTCAGTTTAAAACTACTACCCCTCATCCTGTCACTACACTCCCTGATAAAGAGTCCCTCTCCATCTTTCCTGTAGGCCCCCTTTAGGTACTGGAAGGCTGCCAGAAGGTCTCCCTGGAGCCTTCTCTTCTCCAGGCTGAACAACCCCAGCTCTCTCAGCCTGTCTTCACAGGAGAGGTTTTCCAGCCCTCTGATCATCTTTGTGGCCTGCCTCTGGACCCATTCCAACAGCTCCATGTCCTTCTTGTGCTGAGGACTCCAATGTTGGACACAGTACTCCAGGTGGGGTCTCACGAGAGACGAGTAGAGGGGTAGAATCACCTCCCTCGACTTGCTGGCCGTGCTGTCCCCTCTGCTTCTCTTGCTAATATCTAACCAAGCACAAGAATCATAGAATCATTTAGATTGGAAAAGACCCTTACGATCATTGAGTCCAAATGTAAACCTAGCACTGACAATTTCATCACTAATCCATGTCCCTAGGCATCATATCTACATGTCTTTTAAATACCTGCAGGGATGGTGACCCAACCACTTCCCTGAGCAGCCTGTTCCAATGTTTGACAACCCTTTCAGTGAAGGGATTTTTCCTGATATCCAATCTAAACCTCCCCTGGTGCAACTTGAGGCCATTTCCTCTCATCCTATCACTTGTTACTTGGGAGAAGAGACTGACACTCACCTGACTATGAGATCCTTTCAGGTAGTTGTGGGTAATTGTAGAAGCCTAAAATGGCAATACAGGTGCACATTTTAAAAAAAAAAATACAATCATTATGCTCAATAGCACCCCACATTTCCATTCCCCTTTGTGGTATGAGCTGCAGGCACAGAGCTGGGGCTAGTTTTCAGGAGCTGCTTCTGCATAAAAAATCTCGTACTCTCCAGTCACCACAGCCATGACCAGGCCTGAAATGAGGTAGCAAGCAGGAAGGGACCATGTCTGCATTGCATTGGACTGCTTGGGAAACTTCTCTTCTGCTGTTTCCTAACCTTCTGATTGATTGAATTTGTAACTCTAGTCACGTTGGACACAGTATTTTTATTATGATAATTATTATGATAACAAATAATGACTGACAGCACCTAGTTTTGATGGCTTTCTCTCAAAGGCTACAAAATTATGCCCTTTTCTCTGTACTTTTACACATCTGCTGTAAAATGTAAAATCTCAGCCTTTTGCTGAACATACACAGTTCATTAATGAAGCAGCAAAATCCCACTCCAGCGATCTGGATTGTCCTGCTGCACATCCAATCTCAAATACAGAATGAAATACAAAAAGGGTGAGCAGCACTGTCAGCTTTACTGATGCCAGTCCTCGGTAGTAACCATGCACCAAAAACCATAAATTACAGGGAAGAGCTTACTGATCCCAGTTGCACAGCTTGTTTATGCTGCTGCCTAGTAAAAGAGGAGTCTGAAGGTGATTTGAGAAGCAGCTTCTGAAAAATCATTTTTAGACAGTAATTCCAAAGTCCTTCTAATCTCTGCGTACTTCTCATGTGAACGAGCAGGAACGATCCTCATGTGTTGTGTACTTGATTTGCCTACTCCAAAGAACTCTTCATATGTGGAAAGCTTTGCAAAGCACTCAGGAAGAGCAAAGCAGCAATGGCATGCTCCTGATGGGGACTGCAAGCTAGGAAAATATTCTGGGGAAGTACCTTTTTATTATACTTCTTGACTAAAAAGAAAAGGAGGCACTTTTTTTTTTAAACTATAGAACAGCATATGAACTACAGGGATTTAACCATATACAAATGGCTAAATACCAGATTCATTGTGGAATATAATTCTGTGCCAAAATCATATCAATCTCCACTGTTTAATGATTTTTTTTCAAAAAAATTCTTCACATTTTCAGTAAGTTTGGTGAGGCTTGCACTAGGGCCACAGGCTGTGTAAGGCTCTTGTTGTCTTCCCTGAAACGGAAGTTTTGAGGAGACTGGACAGCATACAGTGATTGCCGCAGAGAGGTAACTAATGGTCACTAATCTACAACTACTGTTGTTCTGCTGTGATTAAGAGTAAGGCAGCAGGGATGCCTGATGGAAGAACGTCAGGTCACGTCCTGAAGCCATACCGAGTCTGACAGGCAAGAACACAAATCTAGGGTTATTTTGCGAAGCCTGAAGAAACAGCAAGTGCAGATTTGTTAGGGCACTTCGTAAAACCTTTGACTCTTTTCTCTGACTAGCAAAGCAAACCAAAAAGGGGAAAGAAAAAGGGAAAACCTCAAACCATCTAGCTAAGTATTCCTTCTCTACCACTGGTCAAGACAAGGGTTCCCAAAAGGCTGTTACTCTCCTGGCAATAACAAAATGCAAATGTCTGAGCTACATCAGTGGATGGAGATTTTGACCTGAAACACGGCAACTAACAGCAGAATAGGCTTTATACCAGCCTGGGTGCAGGAGATTAATGACTGTGAATAATATGTACGCATTAGAGTGAACAGTGACAGCCCAGTGGAAGGACTGTCAGAGACCTGCAATTTTTTAAGATCATTATTTCTCAGATGACAAAAACTATTACAACGAGGAAATTAATGCATTTTTCGTTTTTCTAATTAAAACACAAAAAACTGTTTCTCTCTACCACTTAATTCATTGCTTGCTCTTTCTTTCTGTGTCCTCAGCCACCTGGAAAAAGCAGCTCCCCACAGGTAAAGTGTGCCTTAGCTGAGGGCCCACCTTATCTCAAAGGGTGCTGCTGTGTCAATGCTTAAAGTAAGGGCACAAATAGCTGCCTTAAGGATTCCCACAGCAAAAAACCTGCATAATTTGAATTCCCAGTGGTGCTAAAGCAGGTGTGCTGCAGTCGCTACCTGGATGCACGCTCTGCCCACTGACTAATAAAGAAGGTGAATCAAACTGCTTATGGGACTGATCTTCCAACAGAGCTGCTGATTAGCCATGAAAAATTCACGCGGTCACAGTTTTTACAGAGGATCTCGACAAAATATGCGTTTCTACTCTGTTTTTGGAAATCTCAGTGTGCCTTTTTTTTTTTTTTTTGGTTTGTTTGAGAAGCCTGAAGTCCCCAGACCCTCTTGGCAGCTATTTTCTAAGATCCTGGCAGCCTTGACACCTAAAACATTGTGGGGTAGAGAGTGAATAAAACCACAAGCAATTAGCAGCCAGTCTCAACCAAGACATCACTACCAACCCTTGCTATTCCTTTCCTTGCTGCTCTACTTTGCCAGGCTCCCAGGAGCCCTGAAGGGAGCTCTGAGGCAGGCTCTGGATAAACAGAAACCGAGAAGCACCCACTTTTTCTCCCAGTAAATCTCTGAAGTGTGGCAAAGCCCAGGTCTCCCTTTCCAGACACTGATTTTCCCCAACCTTTCGCAGTGTTTTGCCTCTAAATGCAAAGCAGGAGACGCGGTGCCCTTGTCCTTACAACCCAAGGCGCCTCACACATATATATTCAGGCCTTTTTTTTTTTAGAGAGCCTTGTGGTGTGCATTTGGCACAAGTTACTACACACAGTGCATGACAGGGAGGTCGGACCCCACATGCTGGGATGGGCGAGTGAGGAGTGAAAGCCCTCAGAGATGCACAGCATCTCTTTGAAAAAGACACACCCCCTCCCCCCCCAAAAAAAACAAAGGAAAAAAGAAAAAAGAAAAAGAAAAAAAGGCAGGAAAAAAATCAGGCAAAGTTTGCAGCGTACACAAATATCCTGAAACATAGTGACTTTTCATCACTTGCATATCTGCAAATTCACTAAAGGGGCATGAAGTTATAAAAACTCTAAAATAAAAAGGAGCTCAGTGAAACTTAGAAACTGTCACCCCATGTGCTCTTGTGCGCTCTCACACAGATGAGCACATACACACGAGCAGCACCATCGCAGCCAGGCACGCGGTGCCACCCCTGGCCCATACACACACACACACGTCCCCGTGACACTTGACTCACCAGTGTTAACGCCAGAAAGGCTCTTCCTGACCACCCTGAGCAACACACAGTTTCCTAATCTGGTTTCGTTATTTTCTCTTTATTTTGCATATAACTGAAGCAGGATTTTCTAACGTGTTTTCATTTACATGAGAAAAATGGAGAAAGCTGTTTGTGCCCCAGAAGGAGACAAAGAAACTGGAAGCAAAAGTAGATCTAGGGTTAAGCAAAATAAAACTCTGAGATAATTATTTTTAATGACTTGGAAACGAAACTCATCTGGATGAATCCTCTTCAGACTTTGCCTATTCATTTCCCTAACTGTCAACATAAAAATGGCACATTTTAGCCAAATAGTCTGCCCTTATAACAAAAACTAAAGTGAAAGTTTCTTGCAACCTTAAATTCTAAGAGGCATAAATTATCAATTTTATTAGAAGGCATATACTTATCTGAATTCTCCTTACGCTTTTCAGATAATAAAACCACCCATACTTTAGGAATAGTAAATGATTGATTCTGACTGGTGCTTAAAGAAGATACTCCTATTTTTTAACCTCTCTTTCTGCCACTGGGCTCCTGTACAGCATTATGTACGCTCTGTATCACTTGTTGCTATGATTCCAGCAGTGACTCGCAGATACTGCAAGATGAAATAAGTGGCTCTACGTTCCTTCCAAATGATTGAGCAGGGATTCTCTTTAAAAAATAAAAATTTTTGAACACCATTCAGCACTACTGAGGCATAAAATAAAAAATTCTCTACTCCCATAAAGGCAAAAATAATAATAAAAAAGTAAAAAAAAACCCACCCAACCAACAAACAAAATTCAATAACTATTTTTATTTCTACAGAGCAAAGTGACTCTGTAGTATTCGCAGCTAGTGAGGCTCCAAAGTTGTGCTGCACGTACTGATGTGAGTGGTTCATTATTAGTCACGCAAGGCATCCCACTGACCTCACTTCGCTACGAGCTGCAGAGTCACAGCCCTATTATGGGCAGGCCCAATATTTATGCACACTTGTCAGATTTCACACAGCTCCTCTGAATGACATGCTCTCCTCTGGCCCCGCTTTTCTTCTCTTCAGGCGCTTCTTTCTTTCCTCTGCCCTCTAACTCCTATGCAGCTTTTCATAATAAGTGTGAATTTAACCAGCAAGCCTCTCTGCAAACTCACATGTAGGACTGTACAGTTCTCACAAGGAATGCTAGACATGTTCATTAAGACCCCCCGGCTGAAATATTCAGTCACACAATAAACTTGCAATGGAAGGATGCTCGCTGGCCAACACTAAAGAGCTGAGCACAGGGTAAGAGCTGAGGGAACGGAAGAGGCTTTTAAAACATTGCAATTACTGGCTACGAATAGTCTGCTGAAAATATTCCAGGGTACCAGCTGATCGTACTTCTACTAGATGTTTTAAAAAGCAGTTTTGACAAGCTTTCCTCTGAACCAACTGCTCTTCCTCCCAAATTTTTCTGGAAATAGTATTCTCAGTAGAAACTAGGGGACTCTGGTTTTCCTAAGAATAATAATGCTTTAGTACCAAAAGCATTGGAGATTGGTAGCAATGCCAGGTGCTGCATGGAGGGAGCGATGTCCCCACCGCTGCCATTGCATTAACACATTGCCAGTGCAGAACAGCACTTCTGGATATATTTCACAGCAAGAAACTACACAGAGTTTAATGCGGGAACAATCTGCAGAAGCAGTATTTTCCTTTCGGCTGGATTTTAACAATGAATGCAAATGCATATAGGCTTTTATGGTCTGAATGTTTCTATTCAAATCTTTTGATTCAAAGGCCTTTTTTTCTCAACCACTGATCGTGAAAACAGAACCTGAAAACCAACCAGCCTTTTTCTGAATCAATATTCTGGGTACAACGGTGCAATAACGTCACCTAAGGGGTTACAGTTTTTAACATCATCGCTAGCTCTTACATTTTTACTTGGCTATTTGAGTCTTTTTAAAATGAAAACAGAATAACCTTAATGTAGAAAATCCTGCAGTTTTGAGGTTTCTTAGGATACTAGCTTGGCAGTATACTGTCAGATGGCTGCACCTGGATTAGAGATAGGCTGGTATTTTCAGCTTTTCCGGCAATGTTTTAGTTTTGCGATTTTGTTTCCTTATGATCCTACTGTTGCTTTCCTATCTGGCAGTGTGTCACCACAGAGAGATTAGCTGAAATTTCAGACTCCCATTGAAGCCTCTTTGTCCTCTCCCACATGACGCATTAGCTACACATTGCAGTAGCCCAAACAAAAAGGGGTAACTGGCAAGAGAGTAGCCCAGCGCCCACACTGCTGGTGCAAATTTCTCCAAAACATGACTTTTAAACCTCATTACCCTTGGATGTTTGTGCATATGTGCTTGGATCTTTGCGCACAGTTGTGAAAAGTTGCTAAATGAAGAAAAGAAATATTGATTTTTCTCTTCTTCCCTACAACTGGATATTTACAATGCAAACAACCCCTAAAATATGTAGACTTTCTTGCAGAGCCTCGAAGCGGCTGCACAGTCAGCAGAGTCTGAAAGTTCAGCTGCAAAGGTCAGGCAGACACATAGAAAAAGGAAGAAAAATGTCCTGAGACTACCCCCACTTTGGAGCAGAATAAGCAGATTATTCTGCAAGAGAGGTCATGATTTTGATTTCTCTACAGCTCTATTTCTACCCCCCACAGATAGACAACCGAAGCAGGAGATGCAAGCAAGGATGTGGTAAAGAAGAAAGATGAGTTCCAGTTTAACACCAATTTTTGTATCACCTAATTTCTGTACTGCAGTTTGCTCATGTATGTACCTCACAGGATTGTTGCAAGGATTAAATTTTTGCAAGGATTAATCTTTAAATCTGGGTTTTGAACAAATCTGCATATTATATGTAGAATAACAGCTATTGTTAAGGTCACTTGATTACTCTCCAGGCAATAGAAATTAAAAGATCAGCTGATAACTATTGTGCAATTATCTTACATTGCATTTAGAAAAACTTTCTCTGTTATCCTGGGATAAAAATCAGTGCATAGTTTGGCATAAGTTAAAAAAGCAGACAGGTATTGCAAATAAATATACCTCAGATGATTTCACAGTTACACAAATAGCAGTCATAATTTATTCTTCATTTCCCTTTGATGTTCCCCCACACTAGAAAACACATATGTCATTTCACATTATGGCACCTATCCTGGAAATGTGCCAAATTCAGCATTGGTGTTAATAGATGCGACCTGGCATAAGCCAGCCACGATACAGCTTCTGCCAACAGAGACGAAGTTCGTTCAAAGCTGTGTCAAACTGGGAACGTGCCAGTTTTACACCTTTATGGTCAGTGTGCGCAGTTCTGCTCCCCTATGTAATTCTGTACTGTTGTTTTGATTTAATGTGAAGCATTAAATCAAAGAGAAGAGAAAAAGTAAAAAATCCAGTATAGATAAGAAGTTCCTCACAAAAGACAATAAACAGGTTTATTGCTCTGAGGAGCTACTTTTCAGCTGCGGTCCTGCAGTCAGAGCCATTTCAGATCTCCCCATTGTAAGCTCTGACAAAAGACAAGGACCTTCAAAAAAAGAAGTGTGTTGAGTTCAGTAGAAGAAGCTGCTGCTGCTATGAAGGCCCATGCAGAGAAACAGGCATGCCATCAAGGCGGCCAGGAGCATGTTCCCCCTGGGAACCCTGTGCATCCCTGGTGACCTCCACTTCTGGACATGAGACCATAAAGGCTGCTTCGGGCAGAGGAATTTTTTTTTTCACATCACCTCTATTAGTTGCTACCTGTGCCTTCACAAGAGCTTGTCGGGCCTGAATCCCAGTGGGACAGGTTGTAAGGGTAAAGACACCCCCCTCAAAAAGGGTCCTTCCTTTCATCTGGAAATGGGTATGTAGGGAAGGTCTAGCTCATGAACGAAAAGGTTTATGGTCTGTAAACCTACATTAGGGGAGACCCCAAGAAGAGATTAGTTGTAAGGTCAACCTAGTGACAAAAGCAACAGCAACCACAGAGACTTGTGTAAGTGCCGAGTGTGGCATGGCAGTGGTGAGAGCTGCCTGAGAGAGAAACAATAAACACTTAAATCAGATTTATACTTGGAAGTAACACTCTGATCAACAATTAATGAGGCTACTCTAAAGTCCGCCCCAGCTGCTGCTGATCTAGTCCATAACTAAACTTGCTCTTCCATGTCCGACCAGTTCTTCCAAGCCGCTTCTGGAAAAGCAAGAGACCGTGTTATTCAGTCACATCATTTGGTAGGGAAATGCTCAGTCCCCGCTCTCTGCAAATGTCTGTAATCTCCATATCACAGGAATAGCAAAAGACTCTTCCCTCTTATCTGTGGACCAAAGTCTGACATCAGTGCCACGCTGGCCTGGACCTTCGAAGCTCTCGCTGGATTCCCAGGGGATTTCCGCCTGAGAGATGATTGATTAATCACCACTCATCCAACAGAAGGACCCCATCGCACTCTGTGCTCCCCTGAATACTGAGCAATCATCGGATTCAGTTTAAAGTTCCTAAAGACCAACAATCCGCTCCTCAGACACTGATCTACCAAACAGTAGGGTGCTCAGCTACAGAATAAAGGAAAACCAGGAGAGGGCATTTCAGGAGTCTATTGCTAATGTGCGAACCATCTGTCTGTCTTTTTTGTGAAAATTGGCTATTTATTCTGACATTTCCTTTTCCCCAAACAGTTTTTCTGCTGATGACCTTATTATTTTAAAGTAATGTAATCTAATTTTAATGCTAGTACTTGTCAGATTTTTTTTAAAAAAGAAATAAAGATAACTGTAGCTATCTTAGCAAATGGAAAAATAAAGATGTACCATGCCCATGAGATAGAAAAGGTGCAAGCTATCCAAGCTGTGAAGTCCCACCACAAACAAGCCTAGCTGGTGATAATTACACTCATTATTAAGACAGAAAACCACAGCCACAGCTGTGAAATGAGTGACCAATACTGAATTCTTCATATGGGATAATTCTTCCATCACAAATGAAAAAAGACACTGAATACAAATTAGAAAAAACAAAGGAAAGTCTCGCTGTCGGCAAAGCTTATCACAAATGCATAAACTGGGATGGACTCTCCCTGGTCTGCCTTACCCAATTTATGTCTCTCAAAGGACTGGGTCCATTTCAGGACAGCAGACTGTCCTTGAATGCCTGTAAATGTGAACACCGTTTTAGCAGAAATGTAAGAGGATACAGAGACTAATCAAGTTGTCCATCCATCTTCCGGTATCACATCTCTGCTGCAGACACCACCAGCTGCTTCAGAGAAATGGGTAAGAAGCCTCATGGTAAGATAATAGGGATAGTCTGCCCAGCCTCCTCCTTATTCTTATCAGCTATAGACTAGTTTCAGACCTCAAATATGAAATTTTGTGGCCCTTTCAAGACTTTCCTTCAGATATTTTTATTGCCTGTTTTCAAGCAGTGCCATTACAATCCTAAATCAGAGCAGCTAGGCAATGCCTATGCACTTCTAGCAAATGAGAATATTCTAAAATGTAAAAAACCAGAGTATACCAAATTGTAAAATGAGGTCTGAGTACACACCAGTGGTTATTTTTGGTTCCACACTCCCTTTGGTCTGTTGTCTTAAATCAGCAAGCATGGGCCAACTCAGACCTCAGAAGTGAAGTCAAGGAAGGCTGTTTTTTTGGATGGTAAGGTAGAACTTCAGAGTATCTCTCCAACCACCTTCTGATACTCATTTTAATCTCAGCTGAGCCTGTATTTCTTTGTGCATGGTTTTATGCCAGGTAGTAAATGAAGAACGCTGCATTTGGACTCATATTTGGACTTCGGTGAGGCAAGCGTTTACCCCAAACGAACACTTTGCTAAGGAGCTTTGTCAGCAGCAGAATTTTCTGATGCTTAAACTGAAGTTCAGTTTGCCAGACCTATGGAGTGAAACGAAAGATTTATGGAGAAAGGACTGACACGTCTGGCTGCCATGAAGGCCTCACAAGAACGTGCAGCTCATAACTACGTGTGGCCCCTCTTTCTTCAGCCTGTGACATGTCTGTGATACACAATCAAAAAAGGCATAACGAGCATTGTGCTAGTAGTAACCTAACATCTTTGGGATGTAAACCAGCTGTCAGGGATCAACAGCAGCACTAAATAACATCAAAATGTACAAACCAAGGTGGTACAAGAGCTACATCTCTTTTAATAGCCTATGTTTAATGAGTGGAGTCCCACATACCAAGAAGCTGGATCAGACCCCCATATTAAAAGGAAGAAGCTGGTCACCCCTGGTTTGTAAAGCGTGCTACCTAGTGTGCTAAACAATGCGCTAAAGCACTCCACAAAGTCAACAGTAACCAAAATTTTTCTATGGTCAAGCAACAGAAGACACCCAAACAGGAACTGCTAAGAGCAACCAAACCGGCACAAACTTCTCTTCTGGTGGTGAGTAAAGCTTAAGTGACTCTTGCTTATCTGTTGGTTTATATAAATCACCTTGAGTATGCCCACTCGCCTCTAACGGCACTGTGGACAACTGCTCCAAGCAAAGCTGCTTCACTAAAAGGGGACTTCAAAAAACATGTTGTTGGCATTCATCTGTTGCTCATTACTCCAACTGAATACTATGCCTGAACAGATCTGGAAAGCTGTACTTCCTACACAGGCATTTTTTCCTCATTATTGTCTCCCTAGGTACTGAACATGCAGCTGAAGGCGTGACCAGCTGCAATACTGGAAGCTACAAATATGCTACTTGTGTAGTGGCAATGCTGGAATAACCAGCGCACGGTGCTACACTTTTCCCAAAAGGAAGAGTTTCAAGAGAGAACTAATAGAGCAGATTTTCCTGCTCCTCTAAGAAAAGCGAATACTCCAGGGGCATGTGTTCATCAAACAACAGGACTTATATTTCTGGTTTTACAATCTAGTAGAGAAAGATAAAGGCCTAAAACCTCCACAATTACCCAGAGTATGTCTTGGTAGCTCTCTTCTAAGTTGTTCCTTCTGGGAACATTAAACAACGTGACAATTTAATTTTTTTTCATTAAATGATGAGCCCAAGTGGTATCGATGGCAATGTGACCTGGGAGGGAGAAGGACTCAAGACAGCCTGGTTAGCCACTGGCATCCACTGCCAGATTGCTAATTTTATTTGGTCTGAGAGTGACTGATCCAGCAATACAAAAGCTACACTTTTAAAAATTGAAAAAATTAAAGAACAAAAAAATGAGGGTGTGAGGTTATCTGGCTAAAGGCTTTATCACAAGAAGCATAAAGACTTGGAGAGGATCAGAGGGACGACGATAGGTGGAGGAACCCAAGTAACCTAATCAGTGAAATCAGAGCACAAATGCTCCATCAAAGGAGAAGACTAAGCTGTTGTCTTTGGAGTGAAAACCACAAAGAGCTGAGGGAAAGAAACCTTCTTGCTGGACTGCCATGCAAAATATGGGGGTTACTTCCTAAAGGGGCACAGGGCTTATTATGGGATGCAGAGTGAAACAAATTTGGGGATGGTGTAAAACCTATCCAGTTGGCAGCTTGTCACTTTAAGAAGATGAAATATCGTATTTTGCAGATCCACCTGCTTAAAGTGGGCAGAAAAATAAATTTAGGGAGAGAGATGGTGCCACTAGACAACCCTTACATTTATTTTCTTTTTCTACTTGGCATTGCTTATATATCTCCATGGATGTGCCCACAGAATCATAAAGTGCATTATAGCTGTATGTTCTACATGCCCTACATCTGCATTTTTTATTTATAGGGCTGAATAAGACAGCACAGATACTTTGACTTATCCATTACAATCTTTACTATCTGTGTTCAATTTCACTTAAGCATCTCATTTTGACATTAATGGGCTGTACTCAGGCTCTCCTGTTCTGTGCTCACACTGAGCAAAAGACCTCATTGTGTAAGTTTCCAGGAATGAAAATTCACTCAAAGAAAAAGGATTGAGGCCACTATTGCATATGATTAATGGGAATCATATGCCTGTTTTCAAAACTGGAAATCCCATTCTGAAGTTTCTGAGTTCTGGACTGGACCCCAACACAATCTCCTAAGATTACCTCAAGTTATGAACTCAGGTTTACAGAGGGACTGTGAATCAAGAATTGTTCCAGTGGGTTAAGAAGATAACACAACTTCAAAGGACTAATTGAATCCCTCTTCACATAATTCACCAATATGGTCAGAACATGAGGAATCACAAGGACTTTACCCATTCTGGCCTGAATTTAAGCTTTCAGTACAGAGCACCCAGTGTGAATGGAGACATAATCTAAGGAGCTTTCCCTGCCTCTGTGTACAGTGACTAAGTAATGGTGACTTACCCCTGATTGCTTCTCAGAGGTAACCCTGCTATCACAAGGTGTCCTAAGACTAGCCATTAGCAGCACAAACATCCTTCAACAGCAACACGGCCATATATATAGAACTGCAGTTACAACTTCAGACCACCCTCGTTTTAAGCACTGTATCCACATAAAAAATACAAAGCATCAAGGATCAAGAGAAGCAGACTTAAAATAACAGAGATGACGTACCAAGATACGATCACACCTTGGTAAACCCCTGTCTCAAGTAGCTGAGAGACTTCTGGAGGCAAGTGAGAGTGTATGCCGGTCAGGAGCATATAGTGGGTCTTTCCATCCAAGGGAGTGTGATGCATTGTGGCACATAAGGAAGGGCGGCACCGTGACGCTCCATGCTGTGTTACTCAGCTGGCCAAAGCAAAATGCACCTTCTGCCTTCACAAACACTGTACACTCTTGTGGCTTGGATTTGCTTGTTTCTGCTCTTTTGGGACTCAAGGGCCTCCTTGAGATAGGTGTGAATTTTGGAAAAGCACAAGTTATCTAAACTGCACATGCCAATCTTAAAGTATTTGATATACGCACAACTTTCTGGAAAACGGCTGAACAACCCCTACCAGAGTGTAAAAGGCAACTGAATCAAAGACAGAAACCAGTTTTTTTTTTAGATCTCATTGCCACTGTGCAGGAGGTCAGCATGAAACGTCTTGTTTTACAGAGGCACTTTATCATCACTAAATTAAGAAAGAGAGTCTGTTAGGGAGAACAATGCAGCATCCACATTACAGGAGAAAATTGGAAGAGAGAGACTGCAAACATTGCTCGCCTTTTCACAGTTGGTAATATATTCCCCTGACTCACACGTACGTACGGGACCTGCCCACAGTCTGAGTCTATGCAGGAGCTTTGAGTAAGACTCTCTTTCAGTGCGTACCCATAAACAAGTTTGTCTTCTTGGCATAAATCTTCTTTTACGTTGCATTTATGTTCCACTGCACATCTCAGGAAAACACTAGAGGGTATATCATTGCTAAAATTTCAGATATACTACAGCCAGTGGTTTAGAAAATTATTTGTTAGCTGTTAAAACAATTAATGTAAGCCTCACTTTTAAACTGGAGCATCTTTATGTCTTCTGCCTTTTCCGTGAAGTATTTGGGATATTTTAGGGCCCCATAAAGTGATAATAAATACCCTCACAATCAAGGTAGCAAAACCTAGCATTTTATAACGGGCCCTCTGATAGAAAACATGTTGCAGAAAGATTCGGGCATACCTATCTGCAACTGAAAGTTTTATTTATAACCAGAAAATATTTCTACCTTGCCAGATCTTGATTTCATCCCTTTCTACTTCAAATAGATTTTCACTTTAAATCTTACTTTCACAGGAACAAATGGATTCAAGTTGAAATCTCTTTAATCTTTGCTTTTACCCCTCCATTTTGAAAAAAATACCATGGAAATTATGCAAATACTGGACTCCTTGCCATAGGTCAGCACCAGAAAAATCTGAAAGCGTTAACTTTTTATATAATACTCCTTCTGTCTGCTACATACATTAACATTTACGATGGAAAATGTTGAAGACCTCCCACCTCCAGTTGTTCAAGAATTTCTTGTTTAGCATTCACTGCATACTATAACAGATTTGCTGGAATACACATCTCTGCATCCTCAGATGAATACTCTGTGTGTTTGCAAAGGTCTAAGGGATGGGCATGCAAGAAAGCGAAGTTTTTTAATAGCTCCAGACAGTTCTCACTGGAGTTTCTGTGTGCCTCTAGTACACATCTCAATATTCACCTAGAGAAGACCACGCATAACTTCTCTGCACAGAGCTAGAACCTGTGCGGTGGGTCAAAAGAGCCTTGGGGTTGCTATCAGTAATTCCCTGCTATTTCACGTCCTTCAATATTGGCTCAAAGGAATAGCCTCCAAGGAAGTTCAAACTTTCAGTTTTTCTGCCTTTTTCAACTTTTTGGTAAAGATCTCCCCATATCACCTTTTCCATCTACCACTTGAATTCCCGCTGAACACAAAGAACATGAGTCAGAAGTAGACATACGAAGCATACCAAATTCCTGAAGCACAACAGAATCACGTCTCACCGCTAACCTGATGAATAAGGTTCTTTGCAAGTCAGTGATTAATCCCCCTTTGTCTAACTTGATTCAAAGGGAGGGGTGTGATAGAAAGCACATACTTCCTTCTCAGGTAGCCTTCAGCTCCCGGATCCTTCGTGCCATCGCCTACTCTTTCACATGTGGAAGGACTTCTAAATCAATCCTACCCACAAAAAGGGCTGTAAGACTCATTTCAAGACTGTCCTCATTTCCAAGTTCCCAGCTAGTGTGGAGGAAAGTGGTTCCTGTCCGGGCTTGGGGCCATTTTGGGTGCAACCAGCAACGCTGCTCCATTTTCCTGTGTGATAGATGCAGGGTGAGGGAAGGAGCTCGGTGCTGCCATCAGGCAGCCCTCTCCTAACAGAGCAATCCTTCAGGGAGGGCAGCATTAGGAGAAGGATATGTTGGATACCACCTCTGCAGGGATGGATGCATGGCTGCTTCCCAGGGCTGCCACACGGTTTGGGTTTGGCTCCAGCTCCATGGGTGGCTTTGAGCCACGGAGTGACTCCCTGTTCCCAGGGATTTACCATGCTGCAGCCCTGGCCCCAACAGCACCAACCCACCAGGCATTCGGTCTCACGCAGGCACCATCCCAGTGAGCACTGGTGAGCGACTCCAGCACCCAGCGGGAGCAGGAGCGTGTGTCCACGCACTGACAGGTGGGCAAGTAGGTCACTCGCATCTCCTGCATGCTAGCAGGATGATGTAAGTGTACATCCACAAATGAAACAACCATAAAGGGAGCCCACGTTTCTAAGGCACAGCTTATTTGACAAGGCAGCACTCTTCAAAATTGCAGTAAAATACACAGGAGTATTTAAATTAACCACACACATTAAAATGACAGGTGATCCAAGCGACCAACCAATGAAGTTACCTATTTCTGGGGAGAGGAGAGGAATAAGTCAGGCAAGGTGAGTTTGCTGTGAGGGTCTGCCTGGGGACCAGCAGTTTTTGGGAAGCAGTTAAGCACTGCTTTATTGAACTCATAAAAAATCTTTTAATCCTACCTGCCCATCAGTTCTAGCCTACAGAAGATACAGAAAACCACCACTGCCCCCTTCCCCAGGTGACTCAGGACACTACGAAATTCAGCATAATAATTAATAAAAACATAATAAAATCCCAAAATCTTCTGAGTTGAATTTTCCTAGCAGTGTTGAGGTGGCATGGGATTAGTTCTTGGCCTCTTCTCACTTCCTCAGCAATGCCACCAACCTGTACACCCAGCACTTGGTCTGTCTTCTCACCTTGTGAGAACAGTTCCTATGCCTTAGTCACACTTACTACTCCTGTTTTTCCTACATTAGAGCTAATAAATGTAAAAAAGGGACCAATAGATTTTACAAAACCCATGTCCAAAGGATTTTAAAACTTGGAGGACACTTTTCAACATGTTTCAGTGATCAAGGAAAAGGACTACATGTATCTCTGGAGCTTGACCCCTCGCTAGATTTGGCTTCTCCAAATCCCGGCACAAAAAGCGGTCTCCACCGGGCTGTGCTGAGCTCTGTTGCACCGTGTCCACCCCTTCACGTCCTGGAGGAGGAAGCTGGCCTGAGCCTGGCACTGGGCGGCAGCTCTTCCCCTGCATGAACCCAGAGCCCAAATCCCCCTGTGAGGCTGCAGCCCACAGGCTCCACAAGTGACTGTAGATCTGTTATGCAGCTGTTCCTCTCAGATACCTACCCACACAAATCCTGTTTACTCCAACTCTGCTGGGAAGGTACAGAGCAGCACTAAATCCTATTTTACTACAGTCAGGATTAAGATTATACATCCATGATGATAGCCTAAACCTTGCTAAAAAGCCTTGTTAAAGCCATGCACCAGCTAAAAACTGGACTTTCAGACTTCCTAGAAACTCTGTAACATTATCTTTCCTTTACTGGCCATTGGGAAAAAATATTAAAAATGAAGACCTTGGTTCAGTTGAATTACTGGTTAGATGTTCATCTAGCAGTTTCCATTTAAAAAAAAAATCCAACAGTAAGCAACAAGATGATACAGACTACTTAAATTTAATTTATTTTGCCAGAGAAAAATTACACAAGCAACTGCATTATTAGGATGTACTATTTTAATTAAAGTTCCTGAGGAGAAGATAAGCATCAACTAAGAAAAGCCAGCCGTGTCTGGAAGCTGTATTGAGAATAAAAAAAAAAGAGATGCCAAAACACATTACAGAAATGGACTTTTGACATTTGAAGGAGGATTTCTAATAGCTCAGATGAAGGATGAATATGAAACTGGAGTTTCAATCTGTGGCCGATTCAGATGTAATCCCTTCTGTTAGGGATTCGGGGCTGTGAAGCTTCTCAGCTTCCACGAGCATGTTTTTAGCAAGGTTATGCATATCAGTCTGAGAGACACCTGCACGTTCCCTTTGGGAAGCAAGCTGGGGATGATCACCGACGGTGCCCGAAAGAAGATGCTTCTGCAGGAAATCCCTTCAAGCTAATGGGACCCCGGGTAAATCTCCAAATGTGATGTGCGCTTAAATCCTAAACCCAGTGTGGCCTTCATTCCTAAAAATTGTGGTAATACTTGCACTCGTACAACAGGTTTGGTTGCTCACTTCATACAGATGCATGCCCAGTCTCCTTTGAGTCTCCCTAAATCCGTGCCCTTTAGTAATAATCATGTAGCAGTGAGTTTCACAGACTGCTGACTTGTTTACGCTGTCTACCCAACAAGTAATAGCTTTCTACCCTTTCTGTAGTAGCTTCTGCCTCCAGCAACCCTCTGTGCCAGTGCAAGAGTCACTTTGTTTTGGACTGGGGGAGCAAAGTAAGCAGCAGCAGAAACACTTTTTCTGCAGTAAACACCAAGGACCAATGATGGGGGTTTAAAGATTGCTGTTAAAAGCTGTGATTTGGAGTGCAGTCAACAAAAGGGTACCCAAACTGAGTAGAAACTCTTTAGGCAGGCATACATATTACAATTCTAATCTGAAAAACAAAATAAAATATAAAGTTGCTTTCAAACCTATCCCTGGACAAACTACTGTAGTTGCACTTAGAGGATAAGAATTCATTGCATAGTAGTTGGGCCTCAAAGCCCGATGGCTATCCCTACTCAAGAGATCAGGAACAACAACAACAACAACAAAATTACTGTAGTACATGTTTTAAGTAATCCCGTGTCTCACTCTTCCTCATCATTAAGCCTGGGGTAAATTGCACAGAGAACTCCATGATGTAATTTATTAACTTTTGTGAATTACAGTCAGAGTCTCCAACTGAAAACATTTTGATAGCCCCAAATGCATTACTAAATGTCAGCAAACACTCTGAAATACCTTCTTTTCATTTGTGTGAGTATGAAAGAGCTAGTCATACTTTAAGTAGTTGTGTTGGCTAAAATATGGTTAAGATTACTGGAAATTCTTACATACAGAACAGCTCTGTGCATTCCTGATTTTTTTTTCTCAATGACTGCTTTCTTTGTAGTAGCTGTAATAGCAATCAATAGTAGTTTAAATTTATTTTCAGCACTCTCTTTCTTCTTTATTAATTTATCTTTTCCTGCTACTGTTTAAATCCCCCTGGAACTCAGTGGGGACAGTCCTCAAACTTGATGGCATTAGCAGAGGATCTACCTTGCACCTGAAATGAGCCTCAAGCTGACATTAGACAGGGCTCCCTGGACGTGGCTGAGCAGCAGTTTGCATGTGGCTATTCCCTACCACACCCAGATATGAAAACAAGGCATCAATCTCTGTTTATGCCATTGCAAGGAATGCTGTAAACATCGTGAGATCATCACAGGAAATTCATGTCATAAAAAAGCAGGGAATTAATAACACAAACAGACGAATGCTTCCAGGCAAATAAACTTCATACCAAAAAAAGGGGGGAAGGTGTCTTGCAACCTCTACTGCACCAAAGAAGAAATGCCAAATGCAAATTAAAACCAGGGTGCTTGTATTTCATTAAGGTTAGGAAGGAAATTCTGTCTGCCCTCTGATAGCTGTCTGTGCTAGCCGAAAGTAAATTTATGGCATAATTGAAATTACATTCCTTTTCTGCTACTCACTTGCTTCTGCTGAGCATCATTATGCTGATGCAATTTATCATGTTTTATATCTGAAAGAGCTGTTCCGTTTCCACAATCCCACCCTTTGTGCCATCACTCTCTCAAAATCTGGGCGTTATATAATCCTCTTCCCCCTGCCGGTTCCTTTTCATGAAAACTCTGCAGAAAATTGTGAGGCAAAACACAGAGGATGCACACAATCCCAGATAACCATTCAGTCTTCTGAGAATTAAGACATGCTTTTCACTGTCACAGGTGAATTTTCACTTTGAGCTTTTTGGCTCCGGTGTCCCTCATCTAGCAAATGCTCCAAACCCACCAAAAAGCAGAAGGCAGCAGCAGAAGAGAGGCAGCAACCTGCAGCTGATATATCTGTAAGTAGATAAACACCATGCAGTTGCCCCAGGCGTCGGCTGCGCGGCAGATCAGGCGACTGTTCTGCGAGAGGAGCATTTGTACATGTAGTTCCCCCGATGCTCAGCAAAGAAAGGAAAGGAGACGTATTCCTTCCATTTCTCCTGGCAGACAAATGAATTAGCATCTGCCACCGAAGGCAGAAACTGGTGGGTTGGCCGGTGCCCTCAGACGTGTTATTGCAAGAAGAGGATACCTCCGCTGATCATTGCAGAGAACAGTCGATCCGTGCCAAGGAATACAGTCTGTTCATGAACAAACCTCATCCCATGCTGAGATTTCAGGACTAGTAATCAAAAAGTACACTAAACAGATTTACCTTGAAGGTCTGCTCGATCAAAAAACAAGCCCCAGTCGCCAATTTACATACCAGTTTCAAGAACAGAAATACCCTTTTAAAGTAGCATGCTCAACCTCACCTAGTCCAGATTTTAGTTTGTAATCTGTTGCTGCAGCACTGAATTGACAGTCTGTAGTTTACAAAACAGTACCGCAGATGAGGAAAAGGGACTGCGTAGTTGCTGGATCCCACACTGTGTGGGTAGGAGTAGGCACTCCACCAGAAGACCCTAATCAGAGGTTTTTAAAGTCAACTATTGAGTGCATCCACAATTGCAAGATACTGAAACCTTGATATTTTATTTGGCTGAAATCAAATTACTTTATCAAACCTCACACACTTGTTTGCTATTGAATGTCAAACCAAAATAACGCGTGCTTCAATGCATATGTATTAGTCTGAAGGATTCATTAAGTCTATAAGAATAATGAACGGTTTGAGACAGAAAAAAATCTTTTCGTTGGGCAATCTGCTTCCAGAGATTGTCACTGTTACCTGGGATGGCTTGCCTTGCCCTCTCCACGTAGCCAGCTTCTCTTTAAAAATTGCAGACAGACAGCAATCAGACCTTTGACACCTCCAGGGATCCAATTCCCCTACCTCCAATCCCTTGTAAATATATAAGTGCTGTCATCAGTTTCTCCCATATTTCAAAATTCCCATGAACTGAATGCTGAAGTCCTAGAAAGCTTAACATGGACTGATTTTTCCCTGCTTGGGCAGTTACGTGATATTTCACTTTGCATTTTTTCATCACATCACTCCCCAAGGCCGCCTTTGTAATGCATACTCAGTCATGAAAAAACCTAGGTCTGCAATTAAAGAAAGAAAACAAAGCAAAAAGCCAAAGAGCTATTACACCATGAGCTTAAAAAAAAAAAAAAGAACTACAGGTAGCTATGATCATTCTGACCTCTGCTGCCTTCTGGTTAAATTCTCCATCTCCTATCAAAGAAGAAAAGATGTTATGCATGTTATAGAGGTAGGGTCTGACTGCCTGGCTGTAATAGCTAGGAGTGCTGTCAAAAAAAAAAACCCTAAATGCACAGTCACTAATGATTTCATTATGGTAAATCTTTCATTTGAAAATAACAGTCAGTACTTTAATGGAGAAAATAGAAACTCCATAAATCCTTAATGATGCCTAGTCTCTTTTATGCTAGCAGTTTTACATGGTAAAAACAATTCTTCTTGCTAATGTCAACCTGCCAATCTGGTTTAAGGTTTCAAACCTTTATGAAGAATTTCAGAGGGAGAGTAGAAATATTACTGTTAATGGCTTTGTTTGAAATGTCTTGAGTATGGATAATCAGCTATGAACAGTTGTAACACAAAAAGCCCCTGAAAAGAAAATTAAAGCTAAATCAGAAGTACACCAAGGCTTTCTGCTTCTCATCCCCCATGACAAGTCTCCAAGCAGTTACTGCCACGTCCTCGCCCAGCAGTTCCCGCTTCTGAGACAGGAATAAAATGAGCCTTTGGTGGTGGGTGATTTATCTGAACTATTTCCTCTCCTGATTGCCCAAGCGGAAATCTCATATTCTCCCCCTTCTCCTCCTTGAGCTGCCCAGTAAAACTCAACTCCAGGACCTCAGAGGAAGAGCTAGTGACCAAGTGAGGAACAAAGTCAGTTGCAGACCAGGAAAGGGATGAAAAGACAGCTTCAATTTTAAAGACCAGATTGTAATATGATAAGAATGACAACCTTTGCATTCTAATTAGTGCTCCCGTCCCCTTCAATTATGTCGGCTGATGACCTGGAATAAAGATGCCAGGATCCAATCAACACCCACATTTAAAACCAGTTAACAGACTGTCAGGTCCAGTTGTGAAAATGCCTTTATTAGTAACCAGCCTCAGTGAATCCTGGAAAGCGCTGTCAGTCTTTATATGCTGTGAATTACACACTGGTTGGTTTAGGAAACTGAAGATAATGTATGTAAAGGCCTTCTTTTTCCCTCTCTCTTGGTTTGTGTTCACTACAAAAAATCATGTAGTAATGTTATGGAGACCTTTCTATTAATACCAGATTCTTCGAAGAAGTATTGTACTTCTTCTGGAATATTATGTTGTGGATGCTTGTGGACTATCACTTGTGGATACTAGTGGGGTATCACATCCACAGCCTTTTTATTGCACTTGCTTCTAAGGATGGCGTCTATGAAGACATGAGGCATGTGCAAAATGTCCATTCCAGCCAATGCTCACCCCCACAAGGCTCCTCTTCCTTCCCTTTGACTAAGAAAATTACTGACAAATTTTCTCCTAATCATCTTGTAGCAAAGAAATAACAATGCTGAAGTTCTCCATGGTGCTTACTCATACCGACTCGGAAAGATGTTCATGCAATGTACCTGTTTTTTCCAACAATATGATACCACAAAACCACAATCAATGAAAGGTAGCTGCAGGAGTCCCGATGCCTAATCTTCTGGTGCAGAACTGCAGAAACTCCTTCTATTTTCTACATTTTTCCCCCAAAGAATACCCAAATTGTTACACGTGGTTACTGTTAGGACAATTGTGGCCAAGAGAAGCATGAATTTATACTACCTGAATTACTATCTCCTCTATGGCTGTGTGGACTGATGGATTATCCACCCAAACAAAACTGAACAGATGCAAAACTTTACCCAAGAGTGAAATCAACACTGTAGGATCAAAACCACCCTGACTTTAATATTCACTGACACATTGTTTTTCATTTTGTTTGGTCTTTGCACTTATTACAGTCAGGACCAGAATGGAAGTGACAAATTATCCCAACGAGGGAGCGTTCTCACAGTTTTTCCAGGGAAATTGAGAGCAGGTGGAACCAGAAATAGCACAGAAAAAACTTCCTGTTTAAAGATTTTTGTGCTTGCCTGAAGCCCTGACCCAGGGGAGCAAAAACTTCTGGCAGTAGCTGTAAAGTAACTTGTCAAACAGTGTAGCTCAGTTCCCAGCACTAGAGACTGCTGTCCCGAGGTGTGCCTGAAGTCCTGACCATCACAGCTGCCCCTAACCTCAAGGTCTGGTTTGCATTTACTGGAGAACTGTAAGTTCGACTTAGCATCCACATATGCAATACGCAGAGGAAAAGCCTAAGGTGAAGAAGAGAGGCAAGGAAGAAAAGATGTGAGAATCCCACCAAGGAGGGACCAGTAGAAGGGGACTGATACATTTGGCCATCCGAGGAGATGGAGGACACCCAAAGGGAGGACTGGTGTGCTGGGCGTTTCAAAGATGCATTCAAATTCTTTTTTTTTCTTTTTTCTTTAGGAAACTGAGCTTAATTCCTTTTTCCTTTCCCTTGTGAAGGTAATCCAGAAACTATAGTCACATACCCTGACAGCTGACCACAACAGTGGAGAACTTAAAAGCTATCCTTCTATAATTTTGATATATAAAGATCAAGGTACAACAGTAACCTCCTTCCCACAAGTGATTTCCATAATTTCACATCCTGATAAGTAATGTAGGACCTACGTTTCAGTCCCTCCCCAGACTAATACGAGAACCTTCCCCTGTAACTGCCCAGTTCATGATACATCTTCTGGTTTGGGAATCATCAACAAATTAATAAAGACACCATAAAAGACACACGAGCATGGCAATGGGAAACCAGAAGGACCCCTTTAGAAAGGAGGACCCTGGGAACTACTGAGCTGTCATCCTCACCTCTGCCTGGGAAGATCATGGAACAGATCCTCCTAGAAGCTATGCTAAGGCACAAGGAGGACAGAGAGGTAATTTGAGACAGCCAGCATGGCTTCACCAAGGGCAAGCCCTGCCTGACCAGCCTCTTAGCCTTCTATGATGGAGTGACTACACCAGTGGACGAGGGAAGAGCTATGGATGTCATCTATCTGGACTTCTGTAAGGCCTTTGATGGTCCTCCACAACATCCTGCACTCTGAAGTGGAGGGATATGGATTTGATGGGTGGACTGTTCGGTGGATGAGGAACTGGTTGGATGGTTGCATCCAGAGGGTTGTGGTCAATGGCTCAGTGTCCAGATGGAGATCAGTATTGAGTGGTGTCCCTCAGAGATACGTACTGGGACCAGTACTGTTTAATATCTTCATCAATGACATAGACATTGTGATCGAGTGCACCTGCAGCAAGTTTGCTGATGACACCAAGCTGAGTGGTGGGGTTGACACGCCTGAGGGACAGGATGCCATCCAGAGGGACCCGGGCAAGCTCGAGAAGTGGCCCCACATGAACCTCATGAAGTTCAACAAGGCCAAGTGCAAGGTCCTGCACCTTGGTCAGGACAACCCCTAGTATCAATACAGGCTGGGGATGATGGGATTGAAAGCAGCCCTGTGGAGAAGAACTTGAGGGTACTGGGGGATTAAAAACTGGACATCAGCTGGCAATGTGCAGTCACAGCCCAGAAAGCCAACTGTATCTAGGGCTGCATGAAAGAAGTGTGGCCAGCAGATCAAGGGAGGTGAATCTGCCCTCTACTCTGCTCTGGTGAGACCCCACCTGTACTGTTACCAGCTCTGGAGCTCTCAGCACAGGAAAGACATGGACCTGTTGCAGTGGGTCCAGAGGGGGGCCACAAAAATGACAAGAGGGCTGGAACACCTCTCCTATGAGAACAGGCTGAGAGAGTTGGGGTTATTCAACCTGGAGAAGAGAAGGCTCCAGGGAGACCTTATTGTGGTGGCCTTCCAGTACTTAAAGGGGGCCTACAGGAAAGATGGGGACAGACTTTTCAGCAGGTCCTGTTGCGATAGGACAAGGGGTAATGGTTTTAAACTAAAAGTGGGTAGATTTAGATTGGACATAAGGAAGGATTTTTTTATGATGAGGGTGGTGAAACACTGGAACAGGTTGCCCCAAGAGATGGTAGATGCCCCATCCCTGTAAACCTTCAAGGTCAGGTTGGATGGGGCTCTCAGCAACCTGATCTCGTTGAAGATGTCCCTGCTTATTGCAGGGGTGTTGGACTAGATGTCCTTTCCAACCCAAACTATTCTATGATTCTGTGAAGGATCAGACTCTTGAAAACTGAAAGGGGAGATGAACAAACAATCCTCAATTATTCTTGATGTAAAAATACATTATATATGATGAAAAACATTAAAGAGAAAAGCAACTTAAAGGCTTGCAGATTTAAATCCGCCTTAGAAATGTTTATCATGTCATTTAATGACTTTATTCCCTCCTTCATCACTTCAAAATCTACCATTTTGACACCACTGAACTCAGGGATGGGAATTTATCCTGAATTCTGCACATAGCAATGGTCAGGAGAGCTGCCTTCACCAATCTCCGCACAAGACCCAGTTTCTCTCGGCGCAGCTGACTGCAGCAACAGCACGCTGAAGAGATTGGACTGTAACTATTTTGGAGTGATCCCTGAGAAAGAGGCCTTAAATAGACTAATACGTGTATCTGGCAGTCTCAGATGGCTCCTTCTGCCCACATAGACATTATGTTGACATCCCTAAATACCAACACAATTTACCTTCCCCAGCTCCAGCTACTATCACTGGAGCAAGACCTAAAATTTTCATATTCTGGTAAGAATATCTTGCAATGCTTATATTCATTTGGGCTCAAGCTTTCATCTTGCAACAAAACAACAGTAAAAAGAAAAGGAAACACAGAAATCAGAGGTAATGTACATACCGGGGGCAGACAGATAGCATCATTTTTCTAGATTGAATAAAGCACTGTTACAGATACTAAAAGAAACTTCAGGCTTTCTCACATCGAGACACAAACCCAAACCCAAATCAAGCGAAGGCTTCGCTGTGCCTCCTCCCACAGAACAGAAACCATCTCTTTCTCAGGCATCTCTCAACAGGCTGAGTGTAGGAACAGGGTGAAAAAACATGCCAGCCTTGCAGCGAGCTCCCTGGTGATATAACTGCTGGCAAAACCCATGGGGATCTGTGGGGTGTGGGGATAACTCCTACAGGGATGAGAAAGAGGCTGAAGTACTGCACATGTCACCGCTTTGGCATGAATTAGGTTTGCGAAAAGAGGGAGATGGGTGAAAGTATCCTCATCTGTGGCACAAAGGAAACAGGTTATTTACAGAAAGCAGCAAAATGTGCTGATTAGAGGTTGCTTGAAGACTCCCAACTGCTCAATTCCATCTCTTTGACACTTAAACCCTTTTCCTGACCTGCTTGCACTGACCAAGTCTGTTTTTCCGTTCCAGGGGAATGGACAACTTCTTGATGGATCCAGGTGACGTGTGACGCACCGGCAAGCAGGGCTGCCTGGCAGCCGGCAAGGCTTTAGGCGGCGGAGCCAGCCTTACCAGCACAGTGCCAGGTGGAGGGAAGGGGGAATGCCCAGTGCCATAGCATGTGGCAATGCAAAACTTGCCAAGATGGTCAGATCTTTCCCCCTCATTCATCCTCTGACAGCTTGAGTAGTGCGATATTAATAATTCAGAAGTTATCTGTGCAATAAGTTACATTCTCCTTTTAAAAATAGAGCTAGAGAAGCAAGTGTAAATAATTAATTTGGGAAGAGAAATAATCAATTAACCCTTTGAAAGAATGACAAAAATCGATAACCCTGACTTTTTTTCACCTGCCTAAGCATTTCTGGACAGTGCCTGCCCCGCGGTTGCCAATACTCTGATGCGACACATATTCCTACATGCAGCATCACCACAACAAAAAAACACAGGCAACGTGGGAAATTTGGTAAGAAACTACGCATCTCACAGAGCTCCTCTTCTCACCCTGACAGACTGCCTCTTCCTCTTTTCCGTCCCGCTACCCAGAGCTCCAGATGCTGGGATGAAATTACCGGCGATGTGAGATGAAAACAGTTGGCGCCTGCTGCCCGTGAGCCAGCCAAAGCACGGCAGGAAAGCTGCGCCTTGCAGGAGCGGCGGCACCGAGTTTGCCGGTGATGCCAGCTTGAAGGGTGCTTTTTTTACATGTTTATATACCCTTTCTCCTTCAGTTGAAGCTCCCTGATATGCTCGAGGGCAGATTCACTTGGGATCTGTGCTGGGTCCTCCAAGCCCACGGAGGAAAGCGGGAAGGGCAAGGTGTGGATCATCTCTGAAACCAGAGTGCCCTGAGTACCCATCTCCACCCCAAACACTGTATGACGCTTCCCACGTTAACGTTTGCCAGATGGTGGCTGATCTGAATTTCACCAGAGTTTGGAGAGATGAGGGATATTCCTAATTAGCTCCAGTGCACGCTTGTGTGAATATTCCGGCTTTACATCCCTGCTTCTGCTCACAGAACAGCAGCACGCTGCGAAAATTTGCTTGGCCTGGGACAAAGGATTGCCCACACCTTGGCAAGGAAAGCAAAGGGATCTGTCTTCACCAAGGACTTATGCCCCAATTGAAACATTAGTTAGAAATTGGAGAGCATGCCCTAATTTTACTCCCCAGAACTGCACTTGAAGGATTTGCTACGAAATTTTACAAGGGCTTGCTGAAGAAAATCTTTAATTATGCTGTGGATAGATTAAGGGAAGGAATCAAGATTAAGCCCATATTTTTCCCATGAAAGTTCTATATAGATGTCACAGAGGCTACAGTTTGTTTGCAGTGTCACTGCTGAAGCCCATGTGACAGAGAGCAGGATTATTTTTGGTAACTGGGTGGAGGATGGGGAGACTGATACACGACTTGAGCTTCATGGAGGTTATCTCCATGACAGTTTCTGTTACTGAAAAATTACCAACCTTTTAGCTACTGAAAGACTTCTGCTATATAGCAAGAAAAATAGACGGCGAATGGGGCATACAGGAATTTCAGTTACTATACAAAGAAGGTTTCCTTATAATTAACCGGTACCTGGAAAATTGTGCAGCTACATTAGATGATTGTTCCTGCTGTAAATGCCATCACTTAAATGTCATTTCTCCATACACAAAGGCCAGTTGAAGTCCACCAAAGCATTTGGGAGTGAGGCCGTGAAGAGGGTTAGTTAGAGGAAGCCCATGTCTGGGGGCAGAGGCTCTGCTCAGGCTGAGCACCAGGAGGGCAGGGGTTTTTTGCAGGATATAAAATTCTGGATCTGATCAGCAGAGTTACTACTACTTTCTCTCAAAACCCCTCACTTCAGGCATTATAGTAGGATTTGGAGGCAGTGTCAGATGATTGCTAGCAAGTGTGGACAAATAACAAATGCCTAGAAAAAAAAAGGCTAGCCAAAGCTTGGTAGTAATTTACTCGGTAAATCATAAATTCAGATGTAGATTCTGTTCGGGGGTGGGGGGAATATTTGTAAGCATAAGAGACTGACACAAACCATTAGAAAATGTTGGTTTCTTTTCTTGTTTAAATAGATTTTTTAAATTTCCAAAAAGAAATATGGACAGTGCATTACAAGATGTATAGTATAATTCCTTGGAAAAAAAATAATTATGTTAATGACTTTGCTTCTTAACTGCTATACATTTTGAGTAAAGCCGGATCCCTTCCCACGCCTTCCCTCCACGCTGTTTGTTGGTATCAACACTGAGCAGAATGTTTCACTATCTGTACGGTTCCTGAAATGCCATAATGATTATAAATCATTAACTGTGGTTTAGGTACCTATTCATTATTTATCACAGCGAAAAAAAGACACCAGAGGAAAAATGGTGCTGCAGTAAAACTTTTATGCAGTTAATGGTTTTAGTTATGATTATTGCAGAAGACTTCATTACTTACAACTGTCACAAGCAGTAACTTCTAAGCAGGGTTACTGAGTCAACATGGTGATCTTGCTTAGCCCTTTTAATGTTATTTGAATATATAGCTTACAGGTCTTCTCTTTGCCCTGTTTCTCAGTAAATTCCCATCATTTAAACTCACTGATAACTAAGAAAAATCAGATATATTACGACAATCAAAGATTTTTCACGGTATAGCCCTACTTCACCCCAGTGAGAAAATTTCATTTGAGAAATGACTGAAGAATATTATGTGCTACCTTAATAAATATGTATGAAGTGCTAGCTAATGAAACACGGGCAATATTTTCTACAAACAAGTGTATTTTCACCAAGAATAATTTCTTCACCATTTGTGTATAACTTCGCACCGTATCTACATACTTAGAGAGAAAAGAGGGAAAAGTGATTTCAGATTGGAATAATCATGCTTTACACACATGCTGTATGTATTATGCCCTACTTAAACGGTTCAAGGCAATGAAAATCAGACTGTCATGCTCAGCTCTAAGAAGTAGCCTCCAGATTTCATTTTGCTATATTATATTTATAGAGCTAAATTCTCCTATCAGCAAAATGCTCTCCACCTTTAGTGATGTTTAACAGAGTAGTACACACACACTTTGGCACCAAATTTGCCTCTAAATAATATGCCTGAAAGATATTCCATCTCATCTTGTAGATTTCTACCATTTTTATAAGCATCTGAACGCGGCTTTTCACTCTGTTAAAAGGAGTAGATATTTTAACAGAAAAATTACTTTGACTGTTAAAAGCAGCAGTTCTTCAACTGTGCCTCAAAAACCAGGTGCTGCAGGGGAGGAGGGGAGGGTAAGCTCAGGCATGGCGGCATCCCCATTAGCAAGCGAGCCTTGGATGAAAGAGCCTTGAGAGAAGCCACTGCCCTAAAAAGCCCACAGGTAACCTGGGAAATCCCATTTACAGTATGTACTGGTTTTCATCTCAGTCCATGTCCTAGAGAGATATGTTGGAGACATTATTAATGGCTAGTGGACTTGCACTTCTCTCCTCTCATGTGGAAATGAAAGGAAACAGTATTTCTTGCCTTTCCATTTTGCCTCTGCCTTCCTTTGTGAAAACACCAGCGAACACGAGCTGCAGTTGTGGTTCTCCAACAACTGGAAGTGATTTCCCGAGTGAACGTGCCCGGAGAATGGCAATTGTGCCTCTAACAGTCCCAACAATCTGCAGGGCTCGAGGCACAAATGGTTTCAACTGAAGTAAGAAGCTGGCCAAGAAAACCTCAGTATCGCAGAGGAGGTTACCGCTTTGCCAGAGGTCCTTGCGAGAGAGAAAGCAACACCTCCGGTTGCTCCCCCTCCAGTCCTTCTGCTCTCAGCGGCAATAAAGAGAGACCGTCACCTGCTCAGTACGGCTGTCCCACGAGCAATAAATGCCCCTTTCTTCCCAGTTACACAATTGTCATTCATTTCTTGCTAAACCATTTCATAGCACTCATGTCAAATCTTTCGGCAGCTGCTACCCCTGTCCCTAATCCTCCCCTGTCTTTGTCCAGTCCGGCAGGGATACCCTTCCCCAGCAGCGTCAGCGCTGCCACAGCTCTGACTCTTTCTTTTCCCTGGCTCATGATGCCAAACCCAGACAAAGAACGCAAGAAAATACACATTTAGCAGCTGCAAAAAAGCAACCGACTCATTCTCCCCACAGGGAACAGGAGCAGGTCCTGTGCCATCTCAGCGCATTTCTACAGTAAGTAGCAAAAATGATTTATTCTTCCCCAGGTATGGAGTTTTTAGAGAGAGGATTACTCTGAGAGGTATTACTTGCAGGGGAACTAATGATCACTGTACATAATGGCACCCAACACTTGCTAAGCATGACTTCATACTTGTTTAAACTTACACTAAAGATAGATCATCTAGTCGTGAAACATCTTCGCTGAGAAAATATACGGAACACATTCCCTAAAGATGCCCTGGTGGCTCCACGGAAATGATGTTTGGGATGGGTTAGATGCTGAGTGGAAGATGTTCAAATCTCAAAGAAAATCCACTTGCTGTTGTCAAGCCTTTGAGAAAAGAGCTGGTTTGTTGATGCTCAGGAGAGAATTGCTAAGGGGTTTGCATTGGTACAAAGAAAGGAAACTTTGGAAAGAGTTTTCTGAATGCTTGCTGGCTGACCAAGTTAAATTCTCAATATACATCAGTATTTCTCATGAGCTGAATTAGGATATTAGGAAGGGGGAAAAGACAGTTGCAGGGATGTTGCTGAAGTAATCTGTTAGTGATGGAGTCATTTTTTTCTCTCCTGGCAGCCTATTGACTCAAATGGCAATGTTAATAACCTATACAACAAGAGAAAAACGCAAGCAAGCCTTGTGTACTTATGGCATCTGTGAGGCTACTCTGCCTTTGCTTCTAAAGTTGTAAGGAAGCAGCAGCTTTGGTAAGTCACAGAAAATCCTAGCAAATTCCTAGAAGGGACAGTTCTTAGAGACATCCCAGTTTTGCAAGGATATGCTACAAAGAAGTGTTCACAGCGGTAGGCAAACTCTGAAGCTATGATGGAGAATGCCACAAAAAAGGCATCAGAGGGAGGGTCAAAAGCAGTTGAAAAGTTCACAGTAAAAAAAAAAAAAAAAAAAGGAAGAGTTGAAAGAGGGAAACTGAAAAAGTAGGTGAATGTAATTGTAGAAAAAAATTCAATGACCCACAGTGCTGGAGCAGTTAGAAAAGACTGAGGCAGAAAAACTTGGTACAGTCACTAAATTTAAAAAATATTCAGAGAGAAAACATTATTACCTGGTAAAAGAAGTAGCTTCAAAAGAATCAGTGGAAGCATTTCAGGCAACAGTAGCAGCCTGAACCTACACATCAATAAAAAAAACAAAACGTGAAAAAAGATTAGGAAGCATTATGGAAAAGAAAGCACCATATTATCTTTTGGCTAAGAGGACTGAAAAAAAAAGGGAAGTAGAGTGGCAGGATTAAGCAAAGTGAATGTCAGGGTGCTGATGAAGACATTCAGAGAAGAGTGTCTAACTGGAAGACATCAGAAGTCAATAAAATCCACAAGTATCAGTTAAAAATCCTTACCAATCCATAACTTAGCTCAAAATACATCTGTAGGAAATGCTGCAAAACTGGAGGGATGGAGCATGCTTATGGAAAAAGGAAAAAAAAAAGGGAAAGAGGTGGCATTATCCTAAAAACCTTTAAGTGAATCACTGATGATCTGAGGGCTCCTTATTGAAACAATCAGTGAAAAACAGCGTATTTTGATGGTGGGGAGTACCTGGCAGATACCAGAACAAAACAAGAGTCTAGATGTGTTTTTTGATAGATTATGCAAAAGCTTCTGAAAGCATGTCGTGAAATGAGAATCCAAAAGCATCTGGGACTGGGGAGGAAAGTGCATTAGCTACGACACAGCAGTAGAAAAGGAGATAAGAGCACGGTGAAGGACAGGGCAGGTGACTTTTTGTCACCCTTCCTCTTTGTTGTAACTTTGCTTCTATTATTTGCAAAGCTGAGACACACTGAGAAATATTATTTAGTGACAAAACAAGAAAGGCTATCTCATATCTACTTTATACAACAACTTGAAATTACATGGTCAGTAGGAGGCAAAAGCTAATTTCCCAGTTAAAACTGCAAGGCTTTTTTAAAGGAAATAAGAACTTTATTTAGATAGAACAAGCCTGTATATATTTCACACCAAAAAAATACTGTTGAAAGTACCACAGGAGATCAAAACGGGTACTGGGGTGAAAGAATATGTAACAGCACTAAACATCGTAAGTGTTAGGAATTTTTCAAAAGATTATGATAAAAACCGAAGGTGGCTTTAGAGAAAGAGTGCTTGCAGACACATGTACAACTCCTAAAGATATTTCAGCGTGCGAAATACATTAAAGGTAATCAACATATATGCCCTCCACTGCAGTGAGAAACTAGACCTGAGGGAATTGTACGGCAGGACAAAGCAGAAGTTAGCACTGAATTAAGCAATAAACATGAATGCAGATGTGAGAAAACCTTTTTGTTGATCAGAGGATGATAGAGGAAAAGGGCTGAGAATAGTCAAGGAAGTTACAGAACATGAGCATATGGTGAGAGTGAGCTGTATCAGAGAGCGAACACTGTCTAACTGGGTCTCGGGCAACGCTCCAGGACTGGATAGGAAAGACGCTCCTTCTAACTGTCAGCCTTTAGAGAGACAAGAGGCATAGTCAGGGTGGATTAGGAAGAAACTGCATGGCCTTTGGGTCACTTTTCTCCTGATATATAAAGCACTAGTTTTCCCACTGGCATGTCTAGCACACATTCCTTTAGAGCTTTTGTACACATTAAATGTTCCTGAAGAGGCATTGCTTCTGGTACTTCTGGTAGTTACTTGAACACATCTTGAGGCAAGAATATTTTTTTTTTTAATTTATTTTTCAGCAATGTCAACAACATTGCAAACACATACTTATCTGGCACACATATCACTGTGTTTCTCCAACTTTTGCCTCATCTGTCCTTGTGTGACCTGCCGAGGACCCAAACCTCCATCTTCTCACCTGCTGTGACCTTGTCAAATTCTGACTCCCAGAGAAAACATCACTAATGGTATGAAAAAACAGACTATCTCTACTACTATTACTGCATCTTATGCTACACCTTACGCCCTGCTGTGCCTTCCAGATCAGCATGAACGTATTCCATCATTCTACTTGCCATCTCCTCCTTTCCCTAGCTCCCCTCCAGCCTTTGCCTCTTACTTTTGCTTCCAAAGTAAGGGTGCATTCACTTTGCCTTGCAATGCAACAGAGAGACAGTTGGGTTAGTTGGGCTTCCCTGCCCTGTTAGGATGCAGCAATATGAGAAACAGGATAAATTCAGCCTGATTAGAGCAAATTTGAGACTCCAGCACTGCTGGATCAGTTTCTTTCCCACTGCTCACCCACAATTTAGTTTCTCAAATTGCTTAATCCTAGTGGACCTGTGTGTTAATCAACAACAAGCAATAGGTTCAGTACTGTGGATGACACAGTATTTTTGCATGGAATATAGACTGCAGACCCGGTAACATGGTATCATGTCCACTAAGCACAAGACTCACAAATAACACTGAGAAAGAAGAAGAAAAACTAAAACATCATACAGACTTTATCTTTTGTGTCAGGCTCCTAAGTAATCTAAGCAACACTGATATTTACCCTGGATGATGGTCTGTCCTGTTAGGTACAAAATGCTCCAAAACTCTCGCACTGAGCTCCTCATAATCCAAACGCACAGAGAAATTACATAGGGGTTGTCCTTATAAAACTGAGTCAGGCTTTGTGCCAGCTGACTCGCAAGCATTGTTTGAAAGATTAAAATAACACATAATTGCACCAAGCTCTCTAAATCTGACCAGGGCTCAGAGGATAAATGCCTTACCTCATTACGTTTAAATGCTCTGTCTCAATCTGGTTGAAAACGGAGCAGAGGCTGTGAGCTGCCAATCTGCTCTACTGTTAAGAGAACAGAAATACCGCTACAGACCGGGACGGGGGCTCCGGCAAAGAGCACGCTTAGTATTTGTCTTCCATTTACTGTTCCCTGCGCCTCATCTCATTTACTTCTAAGGATCGTCACTTCACCCAGTATGACTATGTGTCAGTTCCAATTGAAATGAACCCTTTTCTCAACAGGCAGGATTTCTGCGCCTGAAGTGCAATGTTACTTATACATTACAGACCACATTCCTGCTGCCTGGTTCATGCTGGTGGCTCCCACTGTCACCACCGAAGAGCACCAGCCAAAGCCTATCTGAAGGATCCTCTCAGACGAGTCACGCACTCCTTATTTGACTCTTGAATAGGTGGAAGTCCCAGACTGCATAAAGGAGAGTCAGAGCCAGCTGGAGTCAAATCAAAGATAGTTTTGCTCCAGTAGGAAGAGAGGCTTTGAGGAGCCAGTTTAAAATGGGACAGAGGCCCTGTGAGAAGCCCTGGACAAAAGCCCCAGCATCACTGCTGCTCTACCTCTCTATTGTTTCTCAATTACCAACACATTTGGGACATACAACAAAGGCGAGGAGACCTTTTGGGCAATTGTACAAGCAGTATCAGTAGGGATTTCATGTAAGAGTTAGTCTAAGATGCTTGCATGCCAAATTTCCCACCTAACCCAGCAACACCGCTCTGCATGGCTTTCCTGACTATTGCTTACCTCTTTTAACTTGTCCAGCTCATTTTGCAGTGTCTGCTTGGATACTTCCACCTCAATAATTTGCTGCCGAAGGATTTCATTTTCATCTTCTGCTTTAACACGTTTCTCCTCCACGCTCTCCAGCTCATGGTGCAGTCTGACAGAAACATCTTTGGCTACCTGGTCAGAAGAGCACAAATGCATGAAGAGGATCCATGAGGAGCAACAGCTACAGTGTTTCTCCTACAGTAGGAAGCATATTACAACCCTAGATAGCCAAGAGAATTTTAATTCAATTATGAGACTGTTGATGAAAGACTCCAAGCCTTCCAAGTACCAAAATGAATATTCATTTCTAATGAAGAAATCCAAGATGAAAATAGATTTGATTACCTGTCTGCAGCTCCCTCCCCACATTATGCTAAGGCAATGTCATGAACAGCAAGAGGAAACAAGCAGATACCAAACCCGCACATCAAAGTCCCAGTATATCACATCAATAAAACAAAAGATGAGGAATTGTGCTGTAAAGTTGACAGGTCATCGATCAAAGCTGCATCCATGCAGCAGTCTCATCCACCCAAATTTGCTGCTGTGGCAGCAATCACAACTAGGCAAGAGTGATACGAAAGCACAGAACTATATGCTAGCTTAGGTTTTCTGAGTCCAGCCTAAAAAGAATAAATATTTACTCCAAAAGCATTTGGAAAGGTGATTCATCACGCAAAATGATGAATTACTGAATTACAACAAGTCAGCAAAAACAAAGCAAGCAAACTAAAAAACTCAATATCTCTTTCACTTGAATCTATGTACAAGATTTTTACTGAGTAATGTATCGTTACTATTATGATAAGGTTATCGTTTGTTTTCTATCATGAAAGAGAAAATTAGGTCTGACATTTTGAAAATTTTGATGACTTGATATGTCACTCCCATTCCCATGGCTGGGAACCAATCATTCCAGTTGCAGAAAGTTTTATGGTTTGCATTTGTAAACCTACAAATGCTTAATAATTCTACTGGTAAGCAGTCCCTCTCTACAGAAGGTATTTTTAAAACAAGATAGCAATATTAACAAAGACAAGTAAAGCTTGATAAGCAGCACGCCTATACAAAGCTTAGCCTTGATGGAAACTTTTCTGAAAAATATAAAAACTGTTTCAGTATGAACATAATTTTTACAGGAATTTCTGTTTTTACAGGAACAGCACTTTGATTCTCTATCTGCCTTGCTAAAATATTATAACAGTCCGTTCCTGTTATGAGTAACTCATTAGGCACCAAGAAATGCAACTTTGACTAGTTTTTTTTCAGTTATTTGGCATAAGCAAGAAGAGAAAAGGAAGGAAATGGCATGAATTGGGAAAAGCATATCAGGTTTTGTTTACACAGTTTTGCAAAGCTAAGGTTTTCAGCAAAACCAGTAAAACAAAACCCTTTACATCTTTCAAATGCACAAATGTAGCTTGACTGCATTTCTTTCATTTTCAATCTAAGCACATGGTTTTTTACTCACTAACACATCTTTTTATGATGATAAGCTGCATATTTGCTCTCCATCACAGAAGAAGGAAATTGGTCCTGACGTTTGGAGAACTACTGCCTGTTTCATGTGTCACCCTCCCTTCCATTGCAGGGAGCCAAATCCCAGTCTGCCGTCTTTTGCTGTGAATATGAATCTCTCACCCACCTTTAAATCTTGTTCCAGGCTCCTAATGAGCTCTCCATCCACATGGCCTGTTTGTGCAACTTTCAAGCTTTTCTGTTCGGCTTTCCTGAGACGATATTGCAGAATGCGGCAATTCTTGTTTGCCCGGTCCAGCTCTCGACGGAGCTCCTGCAGCTGGTAAACATCTTCCTCTAAATAGCTGTCACGCATTTCTTCCATTTCAGCCCGAAGTTCATCCAGCTCATCCTGTGAGAAGTCAAAACAGTGCTCCATCATACCTCTAAATCTCACCCGTGGGAGCAAAATAGGAAACATGCTCACTAGGATACCATATTAATGAAGGGATACAGATTGCAACGTGCAGCTCCAGAAGTCAGAGGAACAGAAGTTTTATCCCAACATTGACTAATTATGCTGAACTAAATTAATTAATATTTGTTACATTTCCTACAATTGCTTTAATAATTAAAAATAGACCAGACGCTTATCTGTCTCCTGAAACTGGTAAACACCTTCATTTTACCACCCCTAATTAAAAAAAAACTGCATAACTCTTTGCCACTACCCGAAGTGATTCCGTGCTTTATTTAAACTACAGTAAACCTCCTTAGCCAAGAACCTCAACTCCCCTTCGTGATGTGCCTTTTTAACAACCGGCACTTCCTAAAAATGAAATTGTCCCTTGAAAACTTTAATGCATCTTTACACCAAATACCAAACTGCTCCATATGAAAATGCTGTCCCGTCTGAGCCAAGCACCATGCTCATGCTTAATGACAGATGGGCTGGGTGCGGGAGAAAGTGGGTTTCGTTTGAGTGCACACACATTTCAATAACAGGACCACAGAGACAAAATAAAACCTGTGCCTGTGGGAATAACCTGGTCATTCTTTTCTGGGCATCGTGAACTGTCCCAGTTCCCCATTATATCATAAGTGGCACATGCTCTCTAAAGTAAGATTTAAAGATTTACAGCTGAACAGGATAAGCTCTATCATTCCCATTTGTTTAATCTATGGATGACTGAAGCTCCAGAGCTAAAACTCTTATAAAGGTCTTCCAAGCTCAGGGGCACAGGCCATTGAACTACTTTGTGAGAGAAAAACTATGACTCTACCAACTTCGAACAAAGTTGGAAAAAAAACCCCAAAACAAAACAAGAAAAAGAGCCAGGGGGAGAATATTTAAAATGAACTATTAATTTTTAAATTGTTTTCTTTAAAATTGCATTTGATATTATCAAGACTAAATTTTCTGTGGAAAACATGACTTAAATGAGATTCAAGAAGAACTTGCACTGGGGCTAGCTGCACTGTCACCTCACTTCTGATTTGTAACTGACACTTGAAATACCAAGGATGGCTGGAGAACATTTCACACTTGTAACAGGTGGAGATGACACTGCTATGGAGTTAGGTTCCTTGACAAAGTCCCCCCCAGTGCTGGACCATCACTGTCCAGTCCCTCCATTAATGTGTCCACCTACATCCCTCCTGGTAGTCCTCTCAACCATTCCCCCTTCCCATGCTCTAACTGGATGGACAGTCATGTTTCTCCCCAATTTCATCTTGCTCCACTTGAGCTTTAGTCACAAATGAGGGACAGATCTTACCTCTGAGCACAGTCCTGACCAAAGGAAGATGGGTCAAACCTCTTTAGCCTCTTCAGCATAGTTACACAGTTTAGCCTGGAGAAAAGGAGGCTGAGGGGAGACCTTATCGCTCTCTACAACTACCTGAAAGGAGGCTGTAGAGAGGTGGGGGGCAGTCTCTTCTCCCAAGTAACAGGCAATAGGACAAGAGGAAACGGCCTCAAGTTGCATCAGGGGAGGTTTAGATTGGATATTTGGGAAAATTTTGACACTGAAAGGGTTATTAAGCATTGGAACAGGCTGCCCAGGGAAGTGGTTGAAGCACCATCCCTGGAGATTTTTAAAAGATGGGTAGACATAGTGCTTAGAGATATAGTTCAGATTAGTGACGGTTTTTGTCAGAGTTAGGTTGGTGGTTGGACTAGATGATCTGAAAGGTCCCGTGCAACCTAGGCAAGTCTATGATTCTACATTAGAATTAATAGTGTTACTCCTATCAAAATCCCACCCATGTATAAAAACTCCAGTATTTAGACAGCGATGTTTTAACTTCAGTTAGTTGAACCAACGTAAGTCAAATATTAGGTAAGCACACATCTTGTTATTTCTAAAAAAACCACTCTGGGCTCAGCAGCGAGGCTCTGCTCCACCAGTATACAGCCCTCCCAGGGCTCTCCACAGTGCCCCTTTGATGCTCAGAAAGGACAGAGAGGTTTTCTCACAATGCCACTATATTGCTATACGTTCTTGATATATTCAGTTTTCTGCTATAGGGGCATCCTGCCCCACTGTCTCCCTGGGACGGCTGCAGGAGTAGGATATTTGTGTGGATGGAGAAGCTCAAGGGTTACTGCTCAGTGAGCTGGATCACGCTTGAGCTATACACTGACTGAAAAGGAACAGAGTAAGCACAGTAACAGAAGTTACCCTTGCAGCAATGACACCCTCAGAAGTTGCAAATACATTAATTAACAAAAACCAGCAGACTGCGAGGAAGCAAATGAGCTCTGCAGACCAAGCCCAGCAGAATTCTTTCAAAATAATTTACGGTCCAGGCCCTATCTACCCCTCCTCAGGGTATGGCCAAATACTCAGACCAGTTACACCCTGGTGAAGTTTTGATAAGTTATTGATATTTTCAAAAAGGAAAACACAACAACATAAGCTTGAGTGAACTGGGGAGAAGACCTGCTTTTCTTTTTAACGTATGCACTTTTTCGCTATGCTTCACATTTATAGGCACCTTCAAAAGGTAAAGTAAAAGTTTACCCAGTAAAGATGGAGATGCAGAAGAAAATGTCAAGGTTTTAGAGACTGGTTAGAGAGTAGCAGTGGCTTTTGAACCTAAGAAAATGAGTATACTTTTGTGTTACCAGTATATTAACTAGGTATTTTGGCTAAAGTAATCATACCAAAAGTACAGTCTTCACCTGTCAGAGCTAATACAGCCCTCCGGGACGAACAGGACCAGAGTTATTGCTTTGGGGTGTCTGCAGACTCAGGAGTTGAATCTTCCTCAAATAGATTTCAGCTCAATTAACTTTTTAATATCATCTTCAGAATGCTAATGTTAGATTAGATTAATAATTTGGTTGTAAAATGAGAATTTTGAAACACAAATCCTCAATAAAGGAAAACATCTGTCATCACCAAATTAATGGGATCTAGTTTATAATCTGATCTTTATATTTCAAGAACTAAGCAATGGCTTTCATGTACTAAGTAGCCTGCAAAAAGCAATTATAATGTTATTGCTCACGTCTTAAACTTCCTTCTTACCTATATCAGGTTTTGGAATTAGTAAATCTGATCAGTTTCTGGGCAAGTATTACACAATATTTGACTTCAAAGTATTTATTACAACGAAATTTGGAAAGTGAAACTCGCATCATTTTAAACAACCCAATCCCTGAAAACAATCATCCCATTGAAACCGAATATTCGCAAATCTTCTCTGGGCACTGGAGCTCTCCCAGCCTAAGAGTCACTCTGTCTCCCTTGGAAACTTGAATCCAATGTCATTCCTCCCACCAAAGAAGTTCCCCAGAGAGCTGCAAGCGTTGGCATGAGCGATATTTCAGTAGATAGACCTGTCCTTTAACTCCAGGAAAACTGTCGTTTTCTCCATCTCCCTTAACAGCACAACTCTGACATTGTAAGTCTGTGACTTTTTTTCTTATTCTTGCCTCTGATTTCAGTTAAAAATACACAGTTTGCTTTTCTCTAGTGTAACTTTGCAGATAAACTAAAATATAAGATACTATCAAGAAATCTGTAATTCAAAACATCCCAGATTTTTTTTTTTTTTTTACTGAACTGAGCTTCTTTTCCACACTTAATTTTTTTTCTATTCCCAGAACTTTTGCATAGAAATCAGACTGTGTTCGGACTCCTCGTACTTAGGAATACAGTATCTTTTGGATGAGCTTTAAAACATGGCAATATACATGCAAACACAATGAGGGCACAAACAATTTTGACGGTCTAAGGAGCAGAAACATCGAGGTATGGGCTGCACGCAGCGCCAGCCCACTTTCTGCTGTAGTACTGCAGTGCCTGGGGCTTGGACCTACAGAGTCTGTCCGGCCCAGGAAGGAAAAACCCAAATGGGACAGATTAAATCTTTTTGAGTAGCAAGATGAAGTCCTATTTTTATATATTAAAAATATATATACAGGAGCATGTCACCTCTGGATCGTCAAAATATAAGAAAACGATATGTGGTTCAGCTTTTGCATGACAACACACAATTATGGATGCTGGGATAACTTTTTGCTAGTTACAGTAAAGACATAATCTTGCTCTCGATACAGGCCACGAAATCAGTGGCAAGGGTGCAGATGCTTCCAGTTCATAACAGCTTATACTCCTTGGTAGGTACTTGTGATTCTGCTGTAGATGCTGAAACCTTGTGTTAGACTCTCCTAAGTCAGAGCTGTTACGATTACCCCTACAAAACCAGGACAGCTTAAACTCCTCTTCCAAAACAATGCAAGCACACAAAACAGAGGAAGCTAAGTTGAAGACCCAGGGAAGTGGAAATTACAATTGAAACTACGATGCACCTACATACTAAACTGGCAATCCCATCACTTCAGAGAAAAACATGTCAATCATTAGTGAAATCAAAGGTAAATGCAACAAAGCCAGAACCTTAAAAATCCCATACTCAGTAGTTTGCAAAAAAAGATGTTTTGGCTGCAAGGCAGTTGGAAGTACTAGATAAACCCCATCCCTGACTTCATTAAAATGTATTGTTCTTATTGCTATTATTATTGTGAGTGAGAATTAAAACTCTTTCTCTCAGGAGGTATTCAGCTTCATGCTGTGGACTTTAATATTGTAAAAGTGAAGAAAGAGATCAGAATAGGCACTTAAAAGTAATTAAAACCAACGAGTAAGAAAGCGGCCATCCCTCTTTGTGCATCTAAAAAATGGAGAGCCTGTTCCCTTCCTTAATCAGGGAGGACCTGCTCCAGCATCCCAAAGGGGCAATTGAAACTGGGAGGTTAAGTGCCAGCATAAGAAGCTTCACTTTGCTGTATATTCCTGTAGGGGATGAGAGCCTCCTCTTGATCCCTTTTAATTTAATGGTAATTATGTTATTACTTTCAGTAAGAACAGCACCAGGCAGAGCGTCCTGGAAGAAAGAATGTTGTTTAGGAAAAAGCTAAACTGCTTTTCTTTCTAGATGTCACCCTGGTCATCAGAAAGAAAAAATGGAAGTGTGGAAAAGAAACCAACTTTTTAACTGGCAGCTCTTTCCAAATATGCAGTAGAAATCCAGTTTCTCCTGCTCCTGAGTCTAATCGCTTATGGTTTCAGGTACTTGGCCCAAATGACTTCCTAAAGGCCAGCCGTTTGGGGTCTAATAGGGATCTCTCATCTGAGATTCACGGGGTGGCTGGATGAACAGGGCCACACTTAGACAGCTGCTCCATTTGCAGGATTCCCCGAGACTTCAGTGCCAAAAGCAAGCGAATTAGGATCCCCTCTTTGCCTGTCAGTCTACCAAGCCGAGGTGAATTGGCTGAAAGGGGAAAGCTTGTGCGCCGTTTACGTGGCTGCGTAGCCCAAATACATACTGATGGTGTCATTTCACATCTGCACTGTGCAAATTGAAGACTTGCCTGGCAGAAGAGAAGCCATTATGCCATTAATACTTTTACTGATGTCATGCTTGTTTATTATTTACTTCATTTACAATGAAGTATAATTAAGGGTAAATTATAGGAATATGCCTTGTTTAGGATTCTTGGGGGAAAAAAAGGAGAGAGAAAGAGAGTCAGGCCATGCAGCCACTACACTAAGAAACCCACACTCCTGAGTCATTCCCACTGAAGCAACCAGGAATACTTGCGCAACTGACGGGCTGTGTCTACCCGGACAGTCTGGTTGAGATCCGTAATGAGGTTTGAAAGTAAATTTTCCAGTCATCCCCACCAACTGCGCCCTCATTCAGCCCGCAGAGCACAACAGAACTGGATTCCTTCTGAAGTAAAATAAACAAAGACCTACGCTCCAAGGGCGCACCAAATGTGCTCCATTACTCTTGAGTCCTCTGGACAACTGTAAAACACATGTACAATGGGGATGTTTCGTTCAAAGGGCCAGACCAAATGCAGTCCAAAGTAAGACCCTTAAACTGCATATAAAGACAGAGGCAGGGGCATCAGCACCAGCTGCATCTAGGTCAGCCTGCTGATCTGCCCTCACTGAGCTGAATTACTGGCTAAAATAGAAAAAGCTCTTAACTCAGAGTGCAAATGGAGACTAAAAACTGTAACCCAACCACGAGTCAAAAAAAAAAAAAAAAAAAAAAAAAAAGGATTTTTTGGAAATAACTATTAGAGACAAATTACATGCAGAAAATAACATAAAAGACATATGGATACTGAATTCATTACTGTGCATTTACAGTTACGTATATGAGCAAACTGAAATTCTTTAGGCTCCAGTGAAACAGAACTCATCAGTGTCCAGAAGTTGTATACTAACTTGGAAACATCTGCTAACTAGAAACACAAAAAGGTACAAGACCAACAAACTGTACAGTATTTAAGAAAATGCAAGTGATGGATGAAATACAATTGTCTATGTAAAAAATGTAAGTATTTATTAACTTAGCCAAAAGTCATATTTATACATTATGCCAGTACTACTTTCTAAATAGAAGGTTATTTAATATACATTAAATCAAATGAGGGGAGAGTGAGGAAGGGAGGAGGGGCTGAAATTACAGGGTGTCATTGCTATTGCGCTGGCGAATCCAGAACTTCTAGAAAGTCCTTGATGAATCGAAGAATCATGAACTGTGATTTTACGTAATCTCTGTTTTCATATTTTAAATATCTCAAACTGTCTGTACGTAGGAGATGCTGCTGCTAAGGAATAAACACATCCCCCACATCACTTTACAGCAGCGATAACTACAGTAAGGGCTGTATATGCTCTAAAAGGCTTTGGCTGGGAAGAAAGCAACAACCATTATTTTTGCCTCTTGCAAAATATGTTAATGAACCTAAAGTCCCTGGGCCCTTGATATTATTGTTTAGCTCTCAAACCAAACCAGAAGTTGTGCACCAACGTTGTTTGAAGCTTGTGCACAAAACAAGCTGAGAACTGAAAAGTCAGAGTACCAGGAGCCCCGTTGGCTTCAAGGCTGGTTTAAGTTTGCAGGATCCAAGAGCGAGAGCAGCATCTGGCAGCTTTTCTGCTTCATTCAAGCATTAGCCCCAGCATTGTTTCAACACACCTTCTCAACTGGGGTGGGTGAAGCCATTTGAGGAGTCATCTGACTGGTGCAACATTGATATAATCTATTGAGGGCCACCACAGGACACTATTGCCAGGTGCATCACACAGCTAATCCCCCCCAGGCAGGGCAGGGGTTGACGGGGACACAGCTGGGGCTAACAAGGCACATGGCCTTGCTGCCCCTCCCCAAAGTGACATCTCCCTCTGACCGCTGACCGCCCCTCCGGCCCAGCCCAGCCACGCAGGTTTTGTGCCCTGGGCAGGGTTATTGCCTCCGTTCTCTTGGGGACCACCAGTCACCAGGTGGCAAAAGCAGCATGTCAAGCAGAGATGGGGGATGAGCTTTGTTTTGCTAACCCCGGTAACCGCATCATTTTTGCTCTGCAAAAGCCTTTGACGTACACAACTCCCCGCAGGTTAATAACAGAAACGGTGGTATTACTCCTCCTGAGTTCGCCTCAAGCCTATGGACTCAAAGACCTACAGTTTCAAGGGAGCTAAGAAGTACAATGTAACCTCATATGACACACACCGTGACTTTAAACAAAATGAACATCCTTTAGATGTATCAGAGTGGAACAAGGGGCCTGGGGTGGTCCCGTAATTTATATCCAGCATACGTCTCAGATAAAAGTTAATATAGAAAGAATAAAGACAAAGCAAGATAAACAAGACGATTATCTAATAAATCCAAGGCAGTTTAGAAGATATTTTTGGGCGAGTCCACACCGTAGCAGCATTTCTGGCATGCTAAACTTACATCAACACAGGCACTGGGAGACGGCCCAGTAAAGCAAAGCAGAGCGAGCACCAGTTTCGTTTTAAGGGCTGTACAAAGTGTTATGCCTCATGTAGGAGGCTGCTTTCACACCATGGCCATGAAGGATGTAAAGAGAAAAGGGGCATGTGTCACAACTAAAATACCACTGCTGTTTCTGCTAGCATGTTTAATTAAAACAGTCCGAATTAAACTTTGGCCAAGATAAAGCAAGAACATTTTTAATTGCTAAAATTTGCGCCCTCTTCCTTAGGATCCCTCATCCTTTAGAGGGCTCTACACCACAAAGAGCTTCTTTCAAAGTTTCCCAAGGACTTGCATGGTGCATGACGCTTCTCCACATGCTGGACACTTTAAAGTAAGCCTGAAAAACAACCACTTGTGTGGGCACTATTTTGCTATTACTAACAGGACTGGCTAGCAATAACTGAAACTTTACCTTCCACTAGCACTGACCAATGACCTCCTGGCTCCACAGTCAGCCACCATGACATAATTTCTCTCTTACCCATCAACAAGTAAGTGATACCTTTTAAATGCTGCTGTAGTATTACAGTCTTCCCCCATAGGTAGCTGAAATAAAGTTACACAAGAAATATATGAAACTGAAGAGAGACTTCCCAATGTAAAAACTTCTCCTCAGCCACTTCACCTGCAGGCTCAGCGTTACAGAGAGTTGGCCACTGCTGCAGCCAAAGTCTCATCCAGGGTAAAAACACAGTCCCTGGAAATACATAAGGTGGTAACTTGATATCGGGTTGAGATCTGGCTCACAGTTTATGAAGTATGAGACCTTTGCAGCACCAACAGTTTGGTCTAGAAAGGCTTCCATGGAGCATTCTGGGAGACTTTCTAGGACTTTTTGAGTAGAAATAAACAATTGTATTTGGTATGTTGTTGTTTGTTTGTTTGTTTTTTCTAGTAGCCCTTTAATCTCCAGTAATCTTTATCACTAAGTCTATGTATATATACATATACACTATGTTCTACAACTTATGTTCCAGACAAATGAAAGATACGTGAAAGACCTTCCTATGTGAAAGATACAGTTCCCTGAAACAAGCTTTAAAATTATGCGCACTTACTGTTGCACTCCAGCTGCAGGGAGGGATAAGGAGGAGCAAGAACTACAAAATTTGGCATATGGCCACGCTCAAGAAATTAACAGTTTTCTTTCTGGGATTTTTCTAATCATTTGTCTATTTACAGCTGACAGCTTCCCTGTTATCCCTTTACTCCCTCCAGTTAAAGGAGAAACACAGTTTGCTCCAATACCAACCAAGAGAACTGCATTGTAAAAAACACGAGGAACAGACTCACAAGTAAACAACTCTGGCAATGCTGTGGGCTTTAATTTGCAGAAGGTTTTTATAGTTTCTCTAGGAAAGGAAAATTAAGTTTGGGAATTTTCCTGATAACTTTTGCACCACTGGGCTGTTTCCAGCTATTTTGAGAGAGGAGCAGAACTGCTAAGACTTCATGCACCTGGGTGGCCAAGGAGAGCAGACAGACCATGTACTCATTCCCCTCAGAGGGGACAGTGTGAGCTCGTGGCTTTCCAGGCACCAGGACGTGCCCACTGGAAGTCAACCGAGACACAGAGCACCAAGAAACCAGTCTGTATTATCCTACTGATCTCAGAAATGCTTGCAGCCTGAAAAAGATATAGTTGAAATCAAAGAAGGGTTGGGAGACAATTGCCATAGATGATGAAGACATCAAAGTGAAGAACGCTGTTGCGCAGGGTGAGAAGTTTGAAATTATGTAGCATAAAGTTCTTTACCTAGGAGGTGCCAATGTCAATCACCTCATGTGATCAGAAAGTCCCCCAGGTGGGACACCCTAACGGTGGTCGGTCACAGACAATTCAGACAAACCCTTTTTTTTCAGTTTCCCATAGTTAAAAATTACCTTCAATATGAAACAAGAGGCTTCACACATTCTTCATAATGGGTTAAAGTTTAAGTACTATGATTGTGCAAATCCTGTAATGCAAAGAGATGCTCCTGGGCTTTTGGCCTCCATGACTTCTAATGGCCATGCCAGTTTACTTACTCCTAAAGCAATTCCTATTACCAATTCTGATTACATCTCCTCTTGTTTCTGGGCTGTCAAGTAAAACAGAAGCTTCTGATAGAGGTTCTCTATGCTGCTCATCATTTTATAGACTATTACATTTCCCTAACACACTCTGGAGTTTTCCATCCAAGGAGTGCTATAAAAGCTTTGCTATGCGCCAATAATTTTTATTGGTCTAGTTCTGTATTATCCTTTTCTAGATGACCAGCAGTGCCCACAGTATTTCAGGTACACCCACTGATCTGTGTAACAGCTACAGATCTATAAAACATTTTAATATTTTCCTTGTTATTCTCTGTTCAGTTCCCACTGAAATCTAGCATAATTTTTCCCTGCAGTTTCACATTTAGCAGAGATTTTCATTGCTCCTTCTCTCATGATGTTCCTGAGTTAACACAACACATTTAAAACCCAGAAAAGTGCACACTCAGACCTTCTTCTCTCCAAGTGCTTCAAATTTTCAATATTGAGATTTATTTCCCATCCTCTGCCTTTATTTTTCACTCATTCCTCAGGGGTTAAGTCTACGATTGAGTTCTGTCTGGTCTTTGCTGCGCTTGACTTAAGATAAAAAAAACCCAAAAACTTAATGTCATCTGAAAATTTTGCTGTATCATTGCTTGTTCCTTTTTCCAGTTCATTAAGCAGCACCAGACCCAGCAAAGAACCTTGCAGCACCCCTGCTGTTAACCTTTTGCTATGCTGAATGTTGTTTCTTGTCCCGTAGCCAAAACCCCTTAACAAGCCCAGTCTACATCTTTACCACCCTTCTCTTGCAAGGTTATACCCAACTCCAGTCCTTATCTGAGCAAAACTCCCATGGATTTCCACGGTCATTTTGCTTGACAACAGGGTGTTTCCAAAATCAGGGAACAAAGATTATTCTCACACGGTACAGTAGCTGCGGTTACATGATTATCTCAGTTTATCTTATTTATAGATCTTTATGGATGGGGCCTCCTTGCTGTGCCAAAAGATCAGATTGTAAGTGCGAGTCCAACTAAAGGTTCCCGCAGGTCAACCCAGCTCAGAGCACGCCTGAATTGAGCTTTTCTGTTTCTCCGAGGATGAATGCACATAGATGTACTTTTCTACCTATACAAGGATGCAATGACACTTCTATTAGTACTTCACAACCAGCGGCTTCACTTTCCAGGGATAAAGTAACGCAATAAACAGGCAACACAATGCTGTCATCCTTTCCGCGTCAAATGAGGGAACCGGTTCCTTTGGCTTTTCTTAACGGGTGAGACTGAGGAAAACAGTTCCTGGAAAGCAAGGTCTTGCTAACCAGCAGAGTGCTTGTGGTGCTTTAGAAAGAGTTGGGGTTTGCTGAGCCACCACCACCCCGCCAACCCAACGTAACATTGCCACAGTACATATTGCACCGGACTTAACGTTCACCCAGCCTCCGCAAATCGGACTTTTGCAGGGAGCCGGGATCACACGCTTAAGACCCTCATCTGCCCTTAAGCCGTGCCACGGTCCCGCTCTGCGGGGGGGCGCCGAGGCTCCCGGCTGGCTCTCCCTGCCCCTATTTCTCTCCCACGGGTGATACTGAGCATTCGGTCCGGCGAAGGGGTGTGGGGGGAAGGGTGTCCCACGGGAGGTGACTTCAGACCGCGCGAATCCCCTCGCCGCCCCCAGCGCCCAC
>VYZM01000169.1:177109-205298 GCA_013398915.1 Dromas ardeola | reverse complement strand
TCGCCGCTCTCTCCCGAGCGCTGATTTGTTTCAATAAAACGAGCCCAAATCCCCCGGTGGCAGCCGCCGTCTCCTCCTCCCTCTCCCTCTCCTTTCCCTCCCGCTCCCCTCTCTGCCTGGCTCAGCTTGATGCAGCTCAAGTTGTGATGCAGCTCCCAAAAAACCCTCCTTTTCCCTTCAATCCGAGGCAAAGGCGTGTTTCCCGACTGCCTTCGCCCGCAAGCCCCCGCTCAGCCCACCGGCGCCGCTAACCCCATAGCTCCCCGCTGCCCCCAGCTCCGGCCGCCGCCTCCGCCCGGCTCCTGAAATAGCCCCGCTGCTGCCGGAGCCGCTCGGCGCGGCGCTGCCCGCCTGTGCGCAGGATCCGCCCCCTCTGTCAGCCAGCCAGGCTGCTCTCCCTGCAAACTACTTTCCTCGCAGGCTTTATTATAGGGGCGCCTCTGCCAGCCGATTCCTATCAGAAAGCCTCATCTGGGGAGAAATTTTAATTTCCCGGCCATGAGCTGTATAGCGCTGCCCTTGTATTCTTTTTTTTTTTTTTTTTGAGTTCAGACTTCATGAAAATCCTCTCTCCAGAGATTGGCAGCAACAAAACAAGAGCCACCGCATTATCTCTTTGCTCAGGGCAGACACAGGTTCACCCAGAGGCAGGGCTCAGTATCCGAGAGAATCGGCAAGTTCCTGGCTATGGCTAAACTACAAAAGGCACGGACCCATCCTTTTGGAGCACGGACCCATCCTTTTGGAGCACGGGGATATGAAATTACAGCCCTTGCATTTGCAAAGCACCCGGAGAGTAAATGACAGGGAGGAGAGGCCCAAGCGTGGGAAAGAGGCGCAGCCTAATGGGTAGAGCAGAGCACAGCGGCCGGGATGGTTCTGACTCCTGCGCTCGGACACAGCGGGACCTTGGGCAAGCCGCGGTGGCTGCCTTCTCTGCTCAGACGGAGGTGGTGAATGGCGTGCTTAGCTCATGAAGTCTTTGGAAGGCTCAAGTCATCCACATCTGAACTGCAGCGACTGCAGCGCGCCCCGGGGAAGGGCAGTCCCGGGAGGGTTGGGGGTGGCAGCACCCTGTGGCGCTCCGGGTCCCCCGCTCCGCTTATCTGGGTGCAAGGTATTATCCCGAAAGGCAGAAGCCTCAGGGACTGCTGGAGCCTGAGGGCACCGGGCACCACGACGGCAGTAGTCAGGGTGGCCAAGGTAAGACCGGGCAGGTGGCTCTGGCAGTCCCGCTCTGGGTCCAGTGCCAGGCGACGTGGGGCACCTGAAGCGGGGGCCCGGGCCGGCCTGCCTGGGGAAGAGCTGGGACCGCCCTGGCATCCCGGGGCTAAGTCTTGTCTCGGTAAACGAGGGGAAAACTGATTTATGCTGCCGAATAGCAACACCGATGCTGCCGCATGAGTACGCAACAGGTAGTCCTTATTTTGCAAAGGAGGCAGAGGTGAAAAAAAAATAATATTCAAATCAGAGCTGTGTTTACAGGTCGCCAGGAACTGGGAGCAGCTCCTCGGCACCGCCCCGGGCAGCCGGCGTGGGCAGCGGCAGCCGGGAGAGCGCGGTGATGGGCGGGCTGCCGGCGGGGCCGGGCGCGGGGCGCCTCCAGCAGCCCGCAGAAAGCCGGGGCTCGGGGCCGGCGGCGGAGGCGGCGACCGGGGCCCCTCCCCGTCCCCGGCCGGCAGGACAGACCTCCCCGTCCCCGGCCGGTGGGACAAACAGACCTCCCCGGCAGGGCAGGGCAGGGCGGTGCGGTCCTTCCGCGAGTGGGCAGGAGATGAAAGCCCCGCTCCAGGGCACCCACCGGGCCATTTGTTGCTGTTGTTGGGTGGGTGTTTTTTTAACCTGTTGGCAAATTCAGCTTCTGTTACTGATCACAGTTTCCCCCCGTTGGCATCGCTGCCAGCTGGCTCCGTTCCTGCATCCAGATGTGCCTTTCAGGTCACACGGCAAAGTACCTTTTGTGGCAAAGATTGCACTTCTTGCTGTCTGTCTGTACATCCAGTAGAGCTACCGGGAAGACTTCGTCAGGCCAAGTCCTTTAAAAAATACACAATTTACAAAATACTCTGAGGAAAGGAAAACACAGCAAGCCCACTTGGAGGTGTAGGCCCCCCTCATCCTCCCTCCATGTGCAACATTGGTAATTTACTTGATTGGGTGACATAAAAGGTCTATATAAGTAACATGAAGTGGCTCAGGTAGAGTTTGATCTAGAAGGACTCATGAAATATAATCTCTTGTTCCTTTTTATTGACAGAGCATTTGTCAGGCCATTGCACATTATCAGTGTTTCCTACCAAGCTGCTGTGCTCTTAATTGGAGTTTTCTTTTTGGCAATACAGTGCTGGTCAGTTCAAGCAATCCTCCTTTTCAAGAATGCTTGAGAGTGGAAGAGATGGCAGTTGCTGTATTTCATCCTGAGAAATAGTCATTATTATGGAAATACTACATATTATGGATGTTGCCCTAGATGAGAGATACCAGAAAGGTTGTTTTGCTCTACTGTATTGCCACTCTCACTTGGTTTTGGTTATAACTTTCAAGAATAGACGGGAATTCCAGCTTTGCTTATTAGATTTGCAGGGTGTTCTATTCTCCTGATGAAAGGGGAACTGCTCTGTAATAATTTATGAGTACCCTGTTTTGACTTTGCCCCAAGAACAGAACAGTTCAATTCAAAAGGAAAATGAAAGGAAAAAGTATGTCTCAAGATAAGCCACTTTTCTACAAACAATAGCTGAGAGACAGTGCCAGGCTTCTTTGCACTGGAGGGGAAAGGAATTAGGGAGGTGAAAAAAGGAGCACATTCACAAAAGGATGGGAATTGTCTGGGAGAATTAATCTGAGACACTTGAGTGCCTAACAGAGAGTCCAGTTTCCTGTGGTTACCTTGTTTTTTGGATTGCAATTTTACATTGCAAATACATGAATAAATATTTTTTTTTTGCTATTTTATGTTTTTTTTCCCACTACGTGCTTTGTTTCAACTGCTAAATGATTTATTTTTAAGATATCTTGTTATATTGCTGTGCATCACTCACCACAAGCTCCTAAAGGCAAAAAGAACTGAAACTCAGCCTGACTTCTGAGGAGGTGCCCTCGATAAATAGAGCCTCAGAATAATTAAAGGCCCACGACGTGGCAGGGTGACTGACCTTAGATCAGAAAGGCGACTGGAAGAGCAGATGCCTCTGTAAGCTTGCATCCTTGTATTCTGTGCTTCTTCCTCTCATTGAAACATACATTAAGGTTCGTTACCCCTTGCGTTCAGAGGCAGCGCTGCTTCAAATAGGCATCTTAATAAAGTGATTTATTTAGATTGATGCTCAAGGAAAATAGCTGTGGAACTGAAAACATGCAGCAGCAAAACACGTTTGGCTGAGACGAATGCTCAGTCACGGTAAGATCCCTTTACATTGTGCTGGCAGTATAAAGCGTTTAATAACAAAGAAATGCAGTCTCCTTAACCCTCACCGGGCACGTGCCTGGCTGGGTGCAGATGGCAGATTTGTGTGGTATGAGGCCAGCTGTAGTATTTTGGCCGTGTTCCTCTGTCCTCTGCTGTCTGTGAGATGCCACTTGGAGATCCCTATGAAAGTGGTGTAAATAGGCACGGCGTGAATGAGAATAAGACCCTAATATGAAAGCTAAGTACATACCACAGAAATCTCCATTGGGCTAGGCAAGTGCCCAGTAGGGATTACTGATATCATATTTCTTATTTATTTATATCAAACCATTTTTTCCTTTACTTAAAACTCGCTAATGGTTCTCATAGGAACATGCAGGCACAGACTATCACTCTTACCCTAATTCTCCTCTCCCTTTCTTTTTTTTTGCTTGTAATGTCCAATTGTTTTCTCTTATCGTAAATTAGTCATACACTCCCTGGTGGTGGAAAGGTTCTTATATGCTTGTGTAGCTCTTAACATAATAGGACGTCTGGGTGTTCGTTGAATAATACAAATAATCAGACATAACACTTTCACAGCAAATTTATTTTGGCAATGTTGACATCCTTTGTCTGATTAATGCAGACATTTGATAACTGAGTTGTGTTTGCCCAAATAATTATGAAAAGTCGATGCTAAGTCTGACTGCTTAGATTAGCTATCACACATCTTACAAAGCATAAGGCACAGTTTTTGGCAGTGCAGGGCTGCCTAAATTCTTTTCTAGGGCTGAGGCACGAGAGAGTTTACAATTACTTAGAGAAGATGTGAAGAGGCTCAATCTAAATGTAAATTTGTCCCTCAGCCGGCCCAGCTTACAGTAGCCTAAGCCTAAGCTGTTATTTTCTCCTATTTCAAATCCCTATTTGAAATCTACTTCAATGACACCATAAGAGCAGCCAACTTGTAATGGCTGGGCTTGGAGTTACAAGGGAGCACTGATGTTTATTGAGCTAAAACAAAATAATAAATGAAGACACAAAGGCATCCGTACAGGCCATACGTATGGATAAAACAGCATATATCTGCTCGAGTCTATCATTATTCCCCCTTTATATGCAGCAGATCATGAGTTGTAATTTCTTTGTGGCCACATTGTGCTTTGTGATTATACCATCCCAGAGGAATCCTAATCAGGGACAGCAGGTGTTACAGTAACACATTAACAACAGCAACGAGGCATAGCTTCAACAGAAAAATGTGTGACATTTTCAAGTTCACAAATCCTATTTTTTTTCAATCTCTTCCTTTAACTGCTGCCTTTCCTTGGGGACTTCAAACCCCTGGAGATCTTTCTTAAAGCTTTATTCCTGGTCCCAGGAGTTACATCTAGATTGTGACTGCTTGCTCCTTATTTGTACAAAACTCCGCTATTAAAGGTCTCAGTTCTTTACCAGAGCCTCTCTCCTACAGTAACAATATTACCGATTGCCATAATTCAATCGGGGAATGGAAATAATTGCATGAACTAGCTCCTAGTCCTAAAAGACTTCAGTACTAGAAGAAGGGCTCAGGGAGACTTTAGGCATCTTCATCCAAAAGTGTGATCCCCCAAAACCCATCACCCAACCCCACAGACACCTAGCACCACTGGCCATCTTAATTTTGGCCATAAAGCTCCATGGGCAACCAGAGCTTTTCCCTTCTGTATGTCGACGCCAGCTCAGTCAGAGCCAGCAATAGAGCCCCCGAGCATCATGGGGTCACCACTAATGCTTTCTGGTAGGGGTTGGGGTCCCCGCAAAACACAGCAGCAATCAGCTCTGTTGAGAAAACAGCAGCACCCCACCTCTCGCCGTGGGCCTGGTGGCCACGTGGCGAGGCAGCAAGTGGGATGTTGGGCTTCAAAGCCTTTCCCAGGCTGCAGGGATTAAAGACCAAATCCCCAAACGCCAAGGGGCTGGTGGGGCTCGCTGACTGTTATCAGTCGTTCCTGCTGGTGCCGAGCCTTTGTGTGTGTGTGTGAAACCTCCTGGGATCATGGTTGAGAAGCATACATGGCTCTTGTACCCTTCTTGCTGGGGAGAGAGCTCGGGCTTCCCTGTGCAAGCAGCAGGTGCTTGCCGTGGGTGAAGCCCTCCACCCCCTCTCCCTGTTCCTCCAGCTCTGGGTTAGTCACCCCTGCCCAGGCTGAAATCTGCAACCCTGTTATGGGAGGGCGTTCCCAAGTGTGCACGGTTCCTCTTTCAATGTCCAAGGAAATGCCAAAGAGCCAGAATGTGAAGTCCTACATGTTCAGCATTACAGGGCAGGGTTTTCCTGGTCTGGTGTCAGCTTGAGAGTCACAAAAGTTCATGCTGAGGCCTGAACATGAACAGTGTTACCCACTGTTCCATCTCTGCATACTACAGCCAACTGTAATGTCCAATGGGAAAAAAACCTCCAAAATTAATATACCATGCTATCATACCAAGGGACATCTGTGAACTTCAAACACCAGGGAGCACATACTGTGCTGTTAAAGTTATTGCCTATTTCAGAACTAAACAAGTCAAACATGCAGTTTCTAATATTAATGAATTTGTACTTTTCCTTCTCACAAACCACCTGCGACCTCAATAAACACCTACATGCACACTTTAAAATTTATCATCCGCTCCCCATTGTACACACAAGTATCTAGGATCTGGTACTCTCTGTAGCATAGCACTGTGTACCGCTCATTTTCCAGCTCCTTAACTTTCCAGGGATTATTTATTGCATTTCAACAAGTCTCTCTTTAAAAGTAGAATTCCTACGGCTTCTTCTGTTTCTGTTTAACCCTTACATGCTACAGGTGCAGCTCAACCCAGTTGACCACTACTGTTTGTTTAAGGATTATTTGGGGTTTTGGGGGGCGGGGTAACTGTACTAAATCAAGACATTCAAAGCCATAATACATTTGCCTGTTTTGAACTTCTGGATGTTTGGTGACATTCAAAAGGAAGAGACCAAATAAGTCACAAATCATTGGGAATCAAAGGCTGGCCCAAGTCAGAGGTACCAAAAGAGGAACAGTACATTTTGGGTCTTCCTTCACAGACAGCAGGGAGCTGGCACCGAAAAGTAGCATTAATTTATCAACCATTCAATGAGGAAAAAGACAGACAGGTCGTGTGCTTGTTACTTACTGAAGACAGATACTTTTCAGAGGTTCTGGTGGTTGAAACTGATACGTATTATGGGATATACTGTTTGTAAGATACAGTTTGATATTACCTCAACACCAGAAATATTTCACAGAATTATGACACATATTTTAAAAGCTGAGGAGGCAGACCAATAATATGACTGCTGATTGGCAGTGTTATTAGTTTGGATATTGTGTAAGGAAAGTGTCACCTTACACTGAGCAAAACATCAGTCTTAGAATATTATAAATTATCCATTTCTAATGGTACAGTTGGCTGAGGAAGGCTGCAGAAAATATCATATTCTGCACACACACACACACACACACCCCCCTCTGATAACTAACCAATACCCCAATATAGCAAACATTCAGTAGGATTAACTTCCTAGATATATCTGTGCCAAATTTAGCAATTAAAGAGTCAGTATTTTTCCACAGTGCTTCTTTCCCACAGTATTATTTCCCTCTACTCCTAGCACCTCTTCAACTATTTCTTTTCTGATCATGATTAAGGAGGCTGTTCCCAGCAGAAACTAAATCTCAAATTTTTTTCATTCACACTTCAGTTCTTCCTAAGATGCTGTGGCCAGATGTGCTGTAGTCTTTATTGTGTCTCTTTTCAGTAATTTCAATTAATCTACCTCCAATTGGTACTAAACCTTTAGGACCTCTGGCTTTAGTGCCAGTTCCCTTCAAAGCTGTAGCTGGTTTTGATTTTAGTCTGGGTTTTGAGACAGCTGCTCCCTAGTTGTTTTTTTTTCTGCCTCTGAAAATCCCAAACAATTGCTTCTTACAAATACTCTGACTGTGATGGTTTAGGACTCGCTTTGTCTTCGGTGCATCTGCTGTTCTGTTAGGGCTCCGGAAAGCCGATTACTGAAGTCTGCTTCCCGGCCTGTGCTTTCACGTGGAGTTTCCTCTCCAGCTCTCCCATCCAAACCTGGGGCACGTCACTGCATCGCCGTGTGACAGTCAAGCTCTCGATTACGCAGCACCTTTGAGGCAAGCCCACAGTTACCTCCTGCAGTTTAGACTCTTCTGGGAAGGCTCCACAATCATTTGAACCATCGATGATTTTTGAGGAACAAAATCTCTCACCCATCAGTGTTCAATTACGAAAAAATCAAGGCCTGGAAGAAGCAGAAGCCAATGAGCAGGAATGCGTTATGCTGACATAAAGAGAAGTGTAAGCAAGTAAGGCTGATGTCCATACACCTGAGGGATGCTTGGAAGATGGACCATTGATTGCAGGGGAAAGTGGAGGCACAATATAAGTACAATTTAAGCACAACGTAAGTCACCAAAAAATATTATTAGTGGTATGTTCAAGGTTCCACACTCTTTCAGTAAATAAGTCACTGACTTTAATTTGTGAATTTAAATAAATACTGTTAGCACCTCCTATTCGGAAGTCGAAGAATAAGCTTTGCTTGCTTTCTTAACTTGTCTCATAGTGTATTACAGTTTGTTTCTGATCAGTAGCAGAACCGACAGCATTGTTTCCCTGCACCTGTAACAAATGATTCAACAATGAAGTTTTTCACTAAAACAAGGAGTTAATGTTCACTAAAAAATATTATCAGATCAGCAGACACCTGTAGCATATCCAAGAAGTGTCCTTAGCACTGAATTATTAGAATTCCAAAAAAGGCTCAGAAATTAGACACCAGTTATATCTTTGCAACACTTCGGGGCTCTTCTTTTTTGAGGCTAGTTTGAAGCAGTTCTTTATGTCATTTAGTACTGGAAATGCCCACATTTTATAAAGAATAAGATACAATCTGATAACTAACTGATTTACTGCATTTCAGTTTGTAGGGTCAAGCTCAGAACTCTACTGAAGTGCCCTGCTAGGGCAGGAAAAACAGGGGAAGAAGAAAAACAGGGAGGAAGAAGATTTTTCTAGTTATCTTATCTTGTAAGACTGTTTGGAGTCTGTTCTCCAGCTTCTGAAGGCAGAAATATCTTTTTGTTCAACTTCTTGCCTGGCAATGGAATTTAAGCCCTAACACTCTCTATTTAAAATTGTGAGGTGCCAGTGTGGTGCTAGCACTGACCGGCCTTAAGATGTTAAATGTATTTTAATGCCTTCCCTGTGCATAATTAGTCCAATATTCATATGAAGATCTTTTTACATTAAAAACAAAATAAAACAAAACCTCAGCTTCTTGGATATCTTAGTCTGGGAGTGATTACAAGATCCCACTGCTGTATTACACTGATGCTGCAACTTCCCAAATTAATTTATCCTAATCCTCAGTAAGAACAGGCACTTGCCCGAGGGATGCCATAGCAGTGGGTGCTTTGGGAGTGCTCATGCTGAGGCAGGAGTGAGAACCAGCCCCCTTTGCAGCAGGGTGCAGCTCCCCTGTCGGGTGCAGGCAACGCTGCTGGCAGAGGTGCTCACCCCAGCCCCTCTGCCCTGAGCTGGGAGGAGACAGGTCCCAGGTTCAGTTTTCCACCCTTTCTTCCATCCATGCTGCCATGGGCTTGGCTCTCTGTCCCAAGGTTTTGTCTTATCCCTCCCCAGGGAGGGACTGGAGAGCCGAGGGGTTTGTTCGCATATACCTAGCTGGGTGTAGAGCTTGTAGACAGTAAATTATCCATGAGCAAGCAATGTGCCCTTGTTGCCAAGAAGGCCAACGGAATTCTGAGCTGCATAGGGAAGAGTGTGGCCAGCAGGTCAAGGGAGGTCATTCTCCCCCTCTACTCTGCACTGGTGAGGTCACAACTGGAATACTGTGTCCAGTTCTGGGCTCCCCAGTGCAAGAGAGGCAGGGAACTACTGGAGAGAGTCCAACGTAGGGCAACAAAGATCATTGAGGGATTGGAGCATCTCCCTTATGAGGAAAGGCTGAGAGAGCTGGGACTCGTTAGCCTGGAGAAGAAAAGGCTGAGGGGAGACCTTATTAATGTCTACGAGTATCTAAAGGCTGGGTTGAAGGAGGATGGAGCCAGACTCTTTCCAGTGGTTCCCAGTAACAGGACGAGTGGTAACAGGCACAAGCTGGAACATAGGAAGTTCCGATCAAATATGAGAAAAAACTTCTTTACGGTGAGGGTGACAGAGCCCTGGAACAGGCTGCCCAGGGAGGTTGTGGAGTCCCCTTCTCTGGAGACTCTCAAGACCCGTCTGGATGCAGCCCTGAGTAATGTGCTCTAGGCAATCCTGCTTTAGCAGGGGAGTTGGACTAGGTGATCTCTAGAGGTCCCTTCCAACTCTGAAATTCTGTGATTCCAGGTGGTATGGACGATCCATGAGTGCGGGCTGGGGTGTGAGCTGGAGCCCTGGCTCTGCTGCTCCTGTCCATGCAGAAAGTTAAATCCATTGACTCTGGTGGCACAGCTTCTGACTGCTTGGACAAGACTGGATTAATCTCAGAGAAGAAAAAGAGGAGGAAGATCTCCCTTACCAAGAGGGGATATCGGCACAGAGGTGAAATCACAAGCCAGCTACTGCTCCGGGAAAGTGCAGAAGATGACTCAGCACTGGGTGTAGCGTAGGCATTAATTAAAAATAATAAAATGAAACTGTTGAGACTTTCATAGAACAACTAACATTCTTCTACCATGAGTTTATGAAATGCACAACAAACGGCAGCTGCCATTTATTTCAAATTTTCTGAAGGTTTTTGATAAAATCTGTCTTTGGAGGTTGTTGACAATTCATCTTGTAATGAGCTGAAAACTTGCTGCAAAGTGGGAAGTATGTAGAGATAACTGGCAAAAATGGAAAGCCGTTAATTGTTGATTTTGTCAAGGAATATCACAATACAATTGTCATTTTCAATCTATTTATTTGCAATTTAGAAGAGGAAGTGAATGTCCTCATTTACAAAATTTGCTGATAGCAAAATTTCATTCTGGTGGCTCAAGACTGTGACGGACTCGAGGAAAACCTTAATGAAACTAGGTAATAGACAATTTTGTGGTAAATTAAATTTAGACCCATGCAAGACTGGGGACTAGAGATGAGTGAATAATTATTTCTAAAATGTATTCAGCATATTTACCTTTTGTATATGTTTGCAAAATGCTAAAGATCCATTTATGGTTTTCCAAACTTCATTAGTTGTTTCAGTTATCTCCAATGTAATTGTTATGAATAATTCTCAATTCATAAATTGTTTGTGGCAAGTTCTGGCCATTTCATTAGGGAGGACTTCAAAACACATGCCTTGACTTCTGATTCCAGGTTGGTGGTATCTGAAAACAGCAATCCAAACTGATTTCTGTGCTTTTAACCCCAGAGTATCCTCCATTTATGCATTAATTAAATATGATAATGAGAGATTTCTAAAAGTTTAGAATTAGCTAAATTAAGGGAAGTGAAAGAGAAATGTGTGATAGAGCAGAAAATGTGATGGTAAGACACAGAACATGGATCACCCTTTCTTATCCTGTTTTGTACGAAAGGGAACTCTACAGGATTTTAAAAATATAAGCTAAAATGTATACTCTGCATCAGAGCTTAGCAGCAATAAGAAAAACTAAGCCAAAAACTATAAAATGATGTTTAGAAAAATTACAGGAATAAATACAGAATGGAGGAGAAGTGATCCTAGTAAAAATGGTATTTTTGAAGGAAAACCATAGAAAGACCATAGAGAAGCTCAGAGAGTTTGTAGGACCCAAAATGATCAGTCCACTATCACAGGAGCCTCTTTAGTGTTGTCATTTCATCAGGATGGTCAAGAAAGTTTTCAATACTTAAGAACATTAGTTTTCTTTGAAAAGGAACTACTCTGTGGGTTAAAAGTAAGAAACTACGTTGGTCAGCAGCACCTAAAACCCCAGCAAATGGGCATCGTAACTGTGTGTGCTGAGAACAACTCGGAGATGAGAACTTGACTGACCTTTCATCATTTTATAAAGATCTGTACTGAGCCTGTTTTGGCACACGTTAGAGATAAACAGCATTGGATTGTAAGTCATATTCCCCAGCTAGATTTCTGTAAACGTACCATCACACAGCAGAGTGAAGAATTTGGGGGAAAAGGGGAAAGAACCTGGACAGGGAGAAAAAGAGAAGTAAGCTTACAAATCAAATTACCTTCCGACAATTAATAAAATACCTCTAGGTCTAGGACATACTTCCCGTTACAGTATATTTGTAAAACTACCCCAGTGAAGCCTGACAATGCCTTGCACCTCCCTCTCTTCCCATCTCTCACGTGCCCTTTCCAAGTGGAACTGGGCAATGGAGGGCAGGGAGGAGGAAGATGCTGGTGGAGGCCCTATGAAGCACCATGGCCATGCACAATGCCTGATGACAGTGCCACCCTCCAAAAAAATCCACCCCACACATCATGGGCCATTGTCGCACGAGGGTGTCCCTCTGCTGTCTGCGTTCACTGGTGCAGGAGCCACTCACCCCCCCAAGGGTAAGCAGCTTTGCCCCGAGGAATGTTGGCCTAACGCGGCGGCTCATGAGGGGCATGGCAGTGCAGTTTCATTTTAACAACAGTAAGTTTATGTTTGTGCCACCTCTCATTTTTAATCTGCTGTCATGGATGCATTAATTTTTTATCATTTGCATCATAAACAGAGCCTTTCCTGCAAAAGGAACACTAAGGGTCCCTTATTTTTATCGTTTTCTCCTCCCGCCCCCATTCTGCTTTGCTGTTAGTCACCTTTTCTACATGAATCAATGCTGTTTTTCCCAAAAAACAGGCATGTGGGATTTATTCAGGCAAAGTGTTGATATTAAAACTGGGGCGCTTCCCCTCAGCACTAAACAGTGAACTATAATGTAAAGCATTACGGTAGGACAGCCACCACTTGAATGAAGAAGAATACACACCTGGCTCATCCTGCTTGCTGTCTGTCAACAGTAATGCATCCGGATCCGGCAGTGCCTCTGCGTGCCACACAAAAGCTTGCGTCCTCCTGTCTTTTGGACTTGTGTGCTAAGAACCTGCATTGCCACACTCGAGAGTGATTTTTATAGCACTTCCATTCTCCACCGAAGCGCAAGAAAGACCTTTAACATCTATTAAATCAGCATTTGTCACCAATTATTCTTAAGCTTATCATAATTTCTAACTTTAAAGCTCTCTTTAGTTGCTTTAATTTTGGATTCTGTAGACCATCCTCTTTCCATTCGAAAAAAGAGTTCACCATCTCAGGAGGCAAAGCCACGTACTATTTTAACATCTCCCAAAGAGATGAAAGAGGTATTAATGGATCCTGTAGTCTAGGCGAACGCCTATTGTGCTGATGTGACTGCATGGAAGAAACCCTGAATATAAAAAGGCAGGTTCGCTTTTGGCATTAAGTTTCTCTTCCTGTACTACTCTTTCCCTGAAGTGTGCCTGTGTCTTTGTTTACCTCCCTCTCCTGCTTTCTCTTGTCGCCTAACTCCTGCTCATGCAGAGTATCAAAATCAGCTTTGCCTTTTGGGACACATGACTCCTCTCTTCAAATCTTTTTTGCCTGCAGTGTAATTTTTAAGGTCTTATCCTCCCATCTTCGTGGGTTTACCCACGTTTCCTGCTTCTTTCCAAGCATAAAATACGATTAGGAGTAAGAAAGATGCTGTAGGCTTGCAGAGTTTGAAACCATTATGTTTAAGTCTGGCAGTGGGTCAAGGCAGAGATGCAGCTGCGAAGCTGCATTTTGGTATACATTTATGCCTGATCCGCAGTAGAGGCGAGCTGTGTAAACTACCTGTTGAAATCTTTTTGTGATGGAAAATCACAGTGCCATGAAATATACCATCAAAAAGAGAACAGGGAAGGAGAGGGAAAAAGATAACTATTACCGCAGTGTGGGATAAACAAGGTGACCAGGAAAACCTGGTCATGGGTGCTTGGCAGCGTTCTCCTACCTTACCTCCTACAGAGCAAGTAACATCCATCCACCACAGGGACAGTGGTCACAGCCCCCCAAATAAAGTTGCATTTCATGGTGAATACAAAATATGGCTTCAATCTCTTCTTTTGTGCCAAAAATACCACATTTATGGTGCTTTCCTGTCCTGGTTTCATCTGGGATAGAGTTAATTTTCTTACTAGCAGCAGTATAGTGCTATGTTTTGGATGTAGGATGAGAATAATGTTGATAATACACTCATGTTTTTAGTTGTTGCTAAGCAGTCAAGGCCTTTTCTGCTCCTCACACCACTCCACCAGCGAGTAGGCTGGGAGGGCACAAAAAGCTGAGAGGTCACACAGCCAGGACAGCTGACCCCAACTGACCAAAGGGATATTCCATAGCATATGTCATGCTCGGTATATAAAGCTGGGGGAAGAAGAAAGAAGGGGGGATGTTCCGAGTGATGGTGTTTGTCTTCCCAAGTAACTGTTACATGTGGTGGATCCCTGCTTTCCTGGAGATGGCTGAACAGCTGCCAGCCCATGGGATGCAATGAATTAATTTCTTGTTTTGCTTTGCTTTCATGTGTGCCTTTTTCTTTGCTTATTAAACTGCCTTTATCTCAACCCATGAGTTTTCCTTACTTTTCTGATTCTTCTCCCCATCCCACTGGGGAAGGGGAGAGGTGAGCAAGCAGCTGCATGGTCCTAGTTGCCAGCTGGGGTTAAACCATGACATTGCCCTTCAAGAATTTTCAAGAATATGTACTGATTAGCTTGATGCAAAATTAGTTAAAGACTAGGAATGACGGCATATGTATCCATTCTTGTATCATGCACGGGATCCACTGGGAGAAACTAGGTTACAGTTCTGCTAAGTTATTAAATGCTGTTCTGGCTAATCACTGTGATTGTGCAGACAATGGGCAGGCTCAGGACAAGAGCGCAGGTAACCCTTCAGTGGTCACTGTGTGATCAGAGATAAAGCAGCTACTCGCTTCTCTACTTCTGAGCGACAACCATGAAGGCTCAGACTCAAGCTCTGCTGCTTTCACTTCATATAATGTTGGTCTCACTATAACAGTCCTGCAACTTCAGAGAGCAGCTCTAAAGCTAGAGGGCAGATTCGCAGGCTGTGTCTCTGTTGCTTGGTAATTTTCTTCTGAATATGGGAAAAAAGTCACAGGAAAAGATAAGTTGTTGGGAAAATTTCATAGGAAAATACAAGCTGTAAACTCAGCATTACTAGATGGTGTGCTTTATTTTGTAATCTTTAGTATCTTGGTGAATTTGCCCATGAATCTGTGTTGCTACTGCATGTTTTATCTAATAAATGATATTAAATAATGGAATTCTTTTTGCTGTTGTTTTTTTTTTTTTTTTGGGGGGGGGTGTCTCAATTAGTGTGCAGATTTGAAATTGTATATTATATTAAATGAAGGATATTATCCAAGCAAAACTATCACGCATAAGGTTAAGAACTGAATTCTATACTGTTAACTCAAGGCTACCACACACTACGGAGCAAAGCCTTTTAAAGAATACTATACAATACATTACAGATCTGAGCTTTTCAAAGCAGGATATGCAGGATTAAGGCTACATTTAAATCCAAACATGATAAAAGGGAAAAACCAAATAGGCAAAACACGACTACTTTATAGCGATGTTACGTAAGAACTTACATGGGAAAATAATTTCATCCCCTGGACCAAAAAAGATATTTTAAAACATTAATTCTTTTTTTGTTGTTGTTGTCGTCCTTATCTAATCTGATACTATAAATACTAAAATACTTTAATCCAAACTGTATGGCTATTGCCATCCCAGTGCAGAGCTCATTTTGTTTGCGAGCCTCAGTCCTGTATTTTCTGTTTCAGCACACTTCCATTTCTCTTCAGTACCAGCTCAGCTCTGACATTTCGGGAGTTTGTGACCACTGAAATACCTAGCTTCGTGACGCTTTTCAGATCACCACAGAATTATCTGTACTCTATTCTGTTTTCAAGTTTGTGACAGATATTCTCTGTACTGACTCAGTCTTGAAGTAACTTGCATTTTCAGGCAAAAATGCTAAGATTACACTATCCTTTGGGACTATGTATACTGCCTACGTAGTATATGTCTATTTTGTAAGTATCTTAGGATAGGGACCATGTATTATATAAAGCGGGGTGTATAAACCAATGCCCTTATTTAGTAATAATCCATGTTCTCACTCCTTCTGACTGCAGTGCCCGGTGGCAGGCTGGGATTTATTCGGCAGAAGACAAGTGGTAGCACAATAACATCTACTAAAACACACTTGTTATTCCTGCCTTTCTCGTTTGAAGTTGCAAACAGCCAGCAGCCAGCGGCGTAATGTCCTTGGTAATCAATAAACATGAGAGGCTCCCAGATCCCCTCCGTGTCGTTCCATCTTCCACCTCCCCGAGAGGAAGAAATGCTGTGACGGAGACGGCAGCATTATCGGCAGGAGGGTACCACTGCTCCCTCCCTCCCTCCCTCCCTCCCCCGGGCTCCCAGAGAAATACGCCGCCTTTGAAACTCACGTGCCAGGATATTATTCAAAGACTTATGGTTCCTGATTCTCGCTACAGTTCGCTCTTGCTGCTTTGTTTGCTTGGCAGGGTGAGGGAGGGAGGAGGGAACTGGATTAGCCTCCAAATCCCGCAACAAAAGGCCTTACGTGTTTAATAATCTGCATTTCTAGAGAATTACTGAATATGCTGGAATTACCTCCAAAAATTGGGCGTATTTTAAAAAGGTTATTCACAGCACTTAAGAAACACTTCACATCCAAACAGATTTGAAACCAACAGGAGTTTTGTTCTGATCTGGTAACCACTGTCACGTACCATGAGATAGGAACAAAACAAAACGATGACAGCAGGCTACTGGATGAGCAGAATTTAGTTATTATTTAAAGTCCTTGAAGTTCTGTTGTTATCTACTTTACCTTTAGATGCATAAATGTTACACAGAGAAAAATAATCAGAACCACTGGGATGGGAGTATTAGGGAACAGAAGGGGAAGCAATTCAGGTTTTTGGCAAAGTGAACAATTATCTTCTAATTTGTAAAGACCTTTACAGCTGAGAGAGGACCAAAATATTTCGCTGAACATAACATGGGGAGAGGACTGGGGTATTGTTTTTGTTGATTTTTTGTTGTTTTTTTTTTTTTTTCCCAGAGGAAGAAAACTACCTGGTCTTTGCTCATAGTATTAGACACATATCATGCAATGGCTCAAAACGCTAATTTGTTTAATTGCATTAGTCCACTCCCCTCCTGTTATGGGAATTCAAGTTTCAATGGCAAATTCAACCTCCTAATGAGATTATGGTGACGTTCCCAATATGAGGCTGTAGGGTGGCAGTACGATGGGCACAGGAGCCACGCGTTTCCTTGGTGACTGGCTGAGTGGTTAACCCTGGTAAGAAAGGGTGCAGGGAAAAATCAGTTTGAGTGACAGCACTTCATCCTTTAAACTTCAGTTCATGGCTGAGCAAAGCAGAAATAATGCCAAGCAATGACCATGGGGAAATTACCCTTGTTTTAATCTCTGTTTCTTCCAGCTGATGTCAGTAGAAGGGGACAAGACAAAGGACCTCAAGCTGTGGTAAAAATCATTAAAACAGAAAAATATAAAGCCACGGACATCACTGTGCCATCTATTAAGTATTAATTTCTGTCGAATGCAGACATTCTTCTTTGTTATGCTGTTTGATACTATTCTTATTATACTATCTTTAATCCATTTTGTATAGTTTTATTCCTTTTTTAACCTCCTTTGTAATGAAGGTGCCTTTTAGTCAGCTCCACCAGCTAATCAGATTGCTTTCCCTTCGTTACTCACATTCAGCCTTTAGAGCCTGAAGCCCCAGCTAACTGGAATATATGGTCACGATTTAAGTTCTTGTGGAAGAGCTGAAACTGTGCCAGAAACATAGCACATAGCTCTGTTTTTATTGCTGTCATATCGAGAGCAGGTGAGATGCTTTTGAATCAGGGAGTATTTAATCACAAACATGCCCGATTACTGTACAGGAGTAAAACATGTGTCTATCATTCACAGCCTCCAGTGGAAACAACTAATAGTCTTTCTTTTTGCCATTTATCCAAGAAATCGTGTCAAGACAAACGTAAGGCAATATTAAAGAGATGATGTCTGTGAATGGAGAAAGACAAGAATTTTTTTGAGGGATATTATTTTTTCCCAAGGCAAAGATATTTCTGAGTCAGAGGACAACATTGCCCACATGCAATTAAGCAGTCTATAACCCACACACATGGATCCCCTGAGCCTGGGTTAGTTCACTGCACTGCAAATCTAGAGGATTTCCACCGCAAGCAGTAAAGTTAAGCTGTTGTGAAAAACACTCATAAAGGCAAAATTGTTTCCGCTTTCACAAGACTGTGTACGCAAGGAAAGACTAGAGGTGCAGGCCCATGGGCACACCTGAACAAAGGGCTCCAAAGGCTATGTGAATCCAAAAGTGGTAGAAAACTTACTCTGACCACCACGCACCACTGACGGGTGATGTGCCTCTCTGGCATGCGGCCACTGGCTGGGAGGGCGACGGCGGAGAATGGCGTCCTGGTGCAAGGGCGAGAAGAAAGGGAGAGACCATCACTATGTGAAACAAACAGCAGCAACTTCTAATTCCCCTACGCTCTAATTTAGTACAACTGAGAGCGTCATCAATTGCTGCAATCTTTTCACTATTTTTAAACCTTAGGGAACAAATGGAAATCACATTTTAAAGACAGAAACTTAATTAGGGATTTTGAGAGCTTGTCATCTGCTAAAGGAGAAGCTACAAGGCCAGTTCTACATTCCTTACCTCTTCTCTCCTCTGGGAAGGTTTCTGATGTCTGCTGCCAATCCACCCGGTGTTTCCTTTATTATGGCTTCGGCTGCGATGGCTCCCAGCAGATCATTTTGATGAAGCTGGTCATCAGGGTTAAAATAGAAGAATCAATGGGGTTTTCAGTTTGCTTTTGTTTTTGTTTTCCTCAGAGCTTTTAGAAACGTCTGTAATTCTTATAATCACATCCTGACCTCAGTTCTCAAGATCTTCTATTTTTGAAGATACCTACATTGTAATCAAAGCTGCCATTACAGCATGGCTAGGTATACCTGCAGCAGCTTCCATCTGGCTATATTCAGATTAAAGGTTTCTGCAACCTTTGGGCTGCTGAAGCCAATGGCAGGGACAACCCCTTACAGCCCCACAGGGAACGCTGGACATCTACTTGCGAGGGCCATGGGCTTGGTGGCCCTTCCCATGACAGCTCCTGCCTACCTGGCTCTGCTGGAGTCACACCTTTGCCTCCTTTGCCTTTGTTACCCCCATCACAACCAGATTGTCTGTAGTTAGGTCTTCAAAACATGACCTTCTTCAGTCCTTCAGCCCAAATATTTATTAAGGGCAAGGCCAGTTCTGCTCACTAAGCTCTCACAGTTCATGTGGGCTGAGAGTATAGTTCCAAACACAGCAGCTACTATTGGGGCTGCGACATACATCTGCGGCTCCTCCTTTTCAGCTCTGGATTTTTTTTCTGAAAATTTTTACTACTCCACTTTCTTCAGTCTTCTTTGTTGTTTCTTGGTCTAGAGCCCAAGAGAAGATGTTCTGGTGTACTTCTGACAAGTTCAGCAGGATCAGTAAGCTAGCGGTTTAAGAAGCTGAGCGTCTGGGAAGAAAGTGACATATTCACAGCACCTTTTTAAGGTATTTGATACATAATCAAATACAATCAAATATTTTGATACAAAAAATTAGGAGCCTAATCTTTCTTGACTTTCCTAAGAGTGAAAGAGATGACTCCTCCTGACTGCACTTGATGGAGGAACCTAATTTAAAGCATCCAGATTTAGACGAGTTAAGTATATGATGTGATGACTCCTTCCCACTCCTCTTCATTTTTCCACTGCTCACATGGGTAGGAAATTCAGATGTATGTTACTATTTTTTTAGCCACGTGATGTGACCCCTTATTGCTAACGAGAAGAGATTAACCTTTTGAAATGTGAGGATGAAATTACACTCTCTTCAGGACTAGAGCCATCAGCTAATATAATCACATAGAGCCTAGGAAAGAGCTGTGGAGACACCAGAACCCAGATCTGAAATTTGTGTCTATAATGAGAAAACCATAATACTTATTAAAGGGTTATTTAAACAGGCTCGAGATCACAACCCATTCTGCTTTGGCCAGGAATAGAGAATAGTTAGAGAGTAAGGATGTGAACACAGATCTCCACCCACGGTTTTAGAGGGAGAAAAAGTCATCTTCCAGCTGGGTTTTGCCATTGAGTAATCCTGCAACATCAAGAATTTTGATTTTCATGAAGAGGCCTAAGAACTAAAAGGAGCTCTTAAAATGCACCCCCAACACTGTTTGGAACTGAATTTTGGGTGTGTAACATACACTCATGACAGTCTTTGGCTGTACTATGTTTTGAACACAGCTGCAAGCACTCACGTAGTCACTCCCTTAGAAACATCCATCTTGGTTATGGAAATATTAGTATTATTAGAAAATAACTACTAGTCATTAGGAGAGTGCACCCTCATCTGACCATATGCTAAGAGAAGAAATGGGGAATATAGGCAGTAATATTCGGGAATTTTTAAAAAAGGGTGTCAGGGCAAAGAAAGGCCAAGATAGAACTTTGTTGTGTTGCATTACCATAAAATATAAATAATAGAATAAAATGCACTCATTATTCCAATTCTGAATTTGAGGAATTCCTTAATTATGGCTCTGCCACAGGTGAATGGTCAAGAACACTACCCTTCTGACTGCCAGCGACATTTTCAAACTATTTGACATATGCTTAGGTGCTTGTGAATCCACAGGGGAGGAATAAGAAGGTATAATGTAATGGCATTAAGTAGATTTATGCAATGCAGAAAATACTTACCTAAATTAGTACATCCCCCTTTTGGTTCTGCTGCCTTGTGCATCAGATGAGATGTCAAGTTAAATATTACCATGCTAGAAAAAAAGGATTTGCTGCTGTTATTGGCACAGTTTTAACAAAAGCAGGCGGCTAGTTTCCTGTGCCACCACAAGAGTAACCCTATATACATATTTTAGAAACAACCAAAGTACACAGTTGGATTCTAGTTGAAAGATGCTTCCACTCATATGCTAACAATTTTGTTGACAAGATCTAGACTGTGCTTTTAATATTACAAACATTTGTTCCAGTTTCTCTCTTCCATTTCAGTACGTCTGCTTCTTTCTTCCTTCTTCTCCAGCCCTTCTAATTCTTCTGCTCCCATTGTGATAGTGCTCTGGAGGCTCCTGTCAGTCCCGTCCTGTCGGTATGAAATCTGCACGAGACTTTCATGCTAGGACTCCTCAGATCCTGTCCTGAGGATCCGAGCCCTGCTTGCTCCCGGGGCTGCTTGGGGGGCACCTGTGTGCAGCCCGTACGATGCTCAGCTACCCCCTTTCTGACTGGCAAGGGGCTGCTTTGATGGTTCATCTGGGCACACCAGGAGCTTGGCTCAGCTCAGCTACTGCTGACAAGGTAGGCAACACCCCCACTAACTCTGGCAGGCTGACTATTAATACAGGTTTAATACTAACGAGTGCAATTTCTTCTTCCAGAACCTCATTAAAATTTGCTTGATTAGTCTCCTGTCTTCTTCCTTTGCTTCGCCGCTTCTATTCCCTCATCTAAATTCAATCTACTTGTGCTATACTCCCATCCGTTCCCCATTTTCTCTTTGTTTTCTCCTCAAACACTCCTCTAATTCTCTTGCCTAAAGCACACCAAGCAGTTAAAGCCCAGATAAGTGGTTACTGAGCTTCCGAGCCCTCACTACCACAGCCTTGTACAGAGTCAAAAGAGAAAGAAGGGGACATGACCGGTCATGTGCTTGGGAGAGAGGTCAAGGTGCCAGCCACGGCTGAGACATACTTTCTAATGAAGAGCTTTTAAAGGGAGATCGAAGACGATGCTGCCCAGATGTGCTAAGGCTGCAGCGTGCCAGAGGAAGAAGGAAACAGGTTCAAGTCCCTTTTGTCAGCCTTTGCAGCCCCTCACGGGAAACTAAGGGGATGTAAAGAAAGACGGAGAGCACAAGGCACCGAGTGCCCCAAGCGCCACAGGGCAGATCTGACTCTGCTGAATTACTACTTGGTGTGGAACATTTAAGACGTGAGGTTTGACTGTTCCACATCCCTGCTCACATTTGCACTCTCCCTCCTATTCATTTTAGTTACTCTTATCTTTTGCCATATAGGAAAATGTGAACCTCAATGCTTTAATAAAATGCATAACGCTTTCAGGAAGCCATTCCAGCAGCATAACCCCCTCCTCTTTCTCTTCTCATGGCAGAGCTGGGACAAGTTAGACTTTCTCTGGAACCACTGACTTGCTGAAGTTCTTTAAATAACTGAAACATACAAAAAAGCCCCAAAATAACTTGGTGGGAATTCAGTTTCTACTCTGATCAAGTTGATAACTGATGTACTCCAGGGACTGCTTTCTGACCTCTTCAAAGACAGGCAGGCACCTGGAGGCAAAAGTCCAATTTTCATTTGGACCCCTACGTCAGACAAAACCCTCTTTTAAGCCTTTTGTCTCTCAAATGCTGATATTTACTTACGACGCTTACTTAGAATTGTGCAACGCATAGCGAAAGTTGATTTTATTGCACAAAACCCAAAGTTCTCTTTTTCTCAGTGACCTAATTGCATGCTGTTGCCATTTATTGGGAAAGAAGAAGTTGAACTGGTTTGGATAGCTCTCCTCCATCCTCCTTTGGGTTCCATTACTGACAACACTTTCCATTTCAGCAGGCACCTAAACTTTCTTTATGAGCTGCTCGCACAGCCAACTGCAATGATTTAAAACTACCCTACCCAAATAATACATTTTACCCGTCAGTATCTTATGACCCAGGAAGACATAAAACTCAATTTACTCATTAACCTTAGCTTCCTGAAGCTGCAATTACTGCCCTGTGGACAGTCAGTAATTGAATTGAGTAAGAGTAGCATGCAAATGCCAGCCGGCGCTGGCTACTGCTAAAAAGATCCCGCATGCTTACAAAAATTGCGTGTGGCACACAGACAGCAGGTAGCAAAGTGGAGCATTAGAAAGGAAAATGCATAAAGTAGCATGTGCAGGGATTAAGGAGATGCAAAAGAGCAGAATCACAGGAATCCACTCAGTGGGAATAAACACAATATTATATGAGCTTCGGTTTACAGTTACAGTTAATAGCATGCAGTTATTACTTTTGCTTTGAAAAGCGTTTTCTGAGGGGATGGTTTCACCGCAGAATCAAATCTTGTTTTTCTCCCTGCCTTTTGTAATTCAGGATGTTAGCTGGCATTTTATATAGCCTAGTATCCTTTGACCCAGCTGCAGTGAAAGAGATCAAGACATTACAAATAAGGACCAGAGCTAGCAGAAGGAGATTCAGTTTGAAGTGCCCTTGTCTTTCAACATTGTTACTTTGCATTTTTTTCCTCCCATTGAACCATGAGTGTATGTTTTTCCAGGCTTGTGGACAAAGCTTTTGCATTTTTCATCTTGATCTAATTTAAGTGTAGATGACCCTGGTGTCTTACCGCTGTATTTCATATCTCATCATGGCCCTTACAGAAATATCTCACTGGCTGGTTGAATGCATTTCTTATGCAACCTCACATTCCTCTCACATTTCATGGAATCACGGAATCATGGAATTTCAGAGTTGGAAGGGACCTCTAGAGATCACCTAGTCCAACTCCACTGCTAAAGCAGGATTGCCTAGAGCACATTACTCAGGGCTGCATCCAGACGGGTCTTGAGAGTCTCCAGAGAAGGGGACTCCACAACCTCCCTGGGCAGCCTGTTCCAGGGCTCTGTCACCCTCACCATAAAGAAGTTTTTTCTCATATTTGATCGGAACTTCCTATGTTCCAGCTTGTGCCCGTTACCCCTCGTCCTGTTACTGGGAACCACTAGAAAGAGTCTGGCTCCATCTTCCTTAAACCCACCCTTTAGGTACTTGTAACCATTAATATGGTCTCCCCTCAGCCTTCTCTTCTCCAGGCTAATGAGTCCCAGCTCTCTCAGCCTTTCCTCATAAGGGAGATGCTCCAATCCCTCAGTCATCTTTGTTGCCCTACACTGGACTCTCTCCAGTATTTCCCTGCCTCTCTTGAACTGGGGAGCCCAGAACTGGACACAGTATTCCAGTTGTGGCCCCACCAGTGCAGAGTAGAGGGGGAGAATGACCTCCCTTGACCTGCTGGCCACACTCTTCCCTATGCAGCCCAGAATTCCGTTGGCCTTCTTGGCGACAAGGGCACATTGCTTGCTCATGGATAATTTAACTTGTTTTGTTCAGTTTTCTGGTTCCAGTCCTAACTTCTACCTTGTTTGCTACTGCAAGATGCTCCAAGTAAATAAAAAATGCCATTTAAAAGCTTTAATCACCATGGCTCTGATCCCATACAAGACGTGCCTACATTAGTATTTTAATTCAGATCAGGATCATCCCTTCCTACCGCACTTCAGTTCACATCACAGAATTGTGTTGGAGGAAACAAAGTGGATTTCTTCTAGAGAAAACCAAAGCAGATGATCTTCAGGAGCACAGGTAACAAATTCCAACTGCTATCGGCAGTCAGTGCCCAAGGCCACTCCAGAGCAAGCCCAAAGCAATCCCTTCCCTAGCAATGCCCACGCAGATTCCCAGCACCAATTCAGTTCAGCTGATCTGCTCATTTGGAATCACATTAAGATTGACAGAGCACCCACAGCATATGTAAATATACACAACTTTCTCCTGCTTTTCCTTGGTGATGCCTTGCAAGAACCCACAGAGGATCTACAGCTATCTATAGGAAACAATATGATTTTTGGCTAATGTTTTTGTTGTAAATGATGTCTCTAATCTGATATTCGACTTACTAGAGTAGTTTTCTGGTTCTCCTCTTCGTTATCCTGTTAATATCAGAGATGGCCATAAATACAACTTTCCAGGACCTCTCAGGTCTTCAAGAATTTTTGAAGAGCAATTGTGAGTGCTACGGAAGGATTTCTGATTCCCTGGAAGATATCACCTCCTTTACACAATTCATGCATACTTTGTTTTTCTGAGCATTCTTATATTTTGCTTATTAATAAAAATTTACATCCACATTCCAATTTTCGTGGCACAAGACTTTTTCTGTGAGAGGAAAAAAGGGATCTTAGGCATTTTGGATAGATTTTTCTAGACATTTCTTTTTTTTTTTTTTTTGAGACCACTTTGTTTATCACTCACTCAGTTCCTTCCTGGGTGGTTTTTTTTTAATTTTTTTCCAGTAAGGATTATTTTACTTTCTTTTCACCACCTTTACAGAAGATTTCATTAACTTAAGCTAATCTTTGATTTCAGATGGCTAAACCAACAACGGCTTGCCAGTTTCCGCCCGAGGCTGCAGCAAAGCAAATGGGCTGTAGGCAGGTTCCTAGGCACAGGCCACAGGTCCACAGGTTTTGGACCAAACCTACGTGGGGTCGCAGCTGAGGTTCAGCAGGCTTTGGCTGAACTTGTCTCGGCCTGACTGGAAACCTTGGTTTAGCTCATTCACTTGTAGCAATTTATTTTTTTTCCTAGTCATCAGAGAGCTACTACCCAACTTGTCTCCTTTTGCTTATTTTAATCATGGGATGTAATCATATTTATAGACATATTAGTGGCAGTTGGTTATTCTGCATAGATGTATCTAGGGCTCAAATATACAGTGACCGGTGTAATTACATAGGAATAGAGGCAAGATATGACAGCAAAGGCCTCCAAAACGAGGACACTGTATGCAACTTAGACAAATACAGGCCTGGGCTGATAAGGGATGGAGAACCTCTCCTATGAGGACAGGCTGCAAGTCGGGGTTATTCAACCTGGAGAAGAGAAGGCTCTGGGGAGACCTTATAGTGGCCCCCCAGTACTTAAAGGGGGCTTATAAGAAAGATGGGGACAGACTCTTCGGCAGGGCCTGCTGCAATAGGAGAAGAGGTAATGGTTTTAAACCAAAAGTGGGTAGATTAGACTAGACATAAAGAAGGCATTTTTTACAGCAAGGGTGGTGAGACACTGGAACAGGTTTCCCACACAGGTGGTAGATGCCCCATCCCTGGAAACCTTCAAGGTCAGGTTGGATGGGGCTCTGAGCAACCTGATCTAGTTGAAGATGTCCCTGCTCATTGCAGGGGGATTGGACTAGATGACCTGTAAATGTCCCTTCCAACCCAAACTATTCTACGATAAGAGGGGGCTTGGGATAACATTAAGGATGCAAGTACTCACTCACGGTCAACTAAAGGCAATTTGGAGCTGAGAAAAAAACAGCATTAGGAGTAAAAGAGAACAAAAACCAAGTATCCAACACATGCAAAATGCATTGTATATTGTAAACGTGGATGCAATGTACTTGTACACCAGTGAAGAAAGAACAAGGTGTACGAGTGTGTCAGCAAACATGAAAATAGCCCCAAGTGGAGCCTAGAGTGATGAAGAAGCTGCCAACATCATATTCCTCCTGACAAAGAGAAGGAGGAAACCCGGCCATCAACATCTCACTCCACCCAGTGTGTGTGTGTACGCTCGTGTGTGTTTCTTTGCAACAATTTAAACTGATTTTTTTTAACAGTGAGAAGTATGTATTTAATTAGATAATTGGGACTGTGAAAGTTAGTAACTGGACTAATCGTAGTAACTGTTTATTGCATTTTATTTAAGTTTACTAAGATTTCAATTAGACCAACAATAAATTCTTGGCTTTGCATATAAGGTATATCCCCATTTTGGCCCATAAAAAGATTTTGAGAATCATAAACTGATTTCAATTAAGATTTATTTTGTTGCCATTTTGAGTAATCCTTGTCTGGATAACAGAGTTCACAACAGCCTGCAAAGGTGAGTTATTTTGGTACCGATTTGTATCCAGAACAACGCCAATGGTGCAAGTTAAACATAACCACGTGTAAACTTTTAAATGTGTCAACACAGAGATTTCCCCTGCTTTTAAACTGCTTTCAATCTGCTCTTAAGCTGACAGAAATAGCGCGACCTGCCTGTGCTTTCCTTAGAGCGGTGACTGTACGCTTCTGGTGCAAAACACACCCATCTTGTTTGTCCTCCCACGCACATGTCACTGAAGAGAGCTCTCTTAAGGAACATCAGACTGACATTGATATGGGATAGTTGGTAGGCACTGTAATCAAGGAATAGAAGACATGTAGAAAAATGACATTGGAGATCTAATAATATCTGTGATATCCAGCCATTATAGACCGCATGAAAAGAGAGATCCACTTCATCTAATTTACCTGGATTTACAAAAGTCATTCTACCACGTCCCTCACTGAAGGCTCTTAGAGATATGAAGATGCCATGCGATAAAAGAAAATGTCCTCTTCTGGATAAATTACTGATTAAATGATTAAAAGCTATTGCGTAAACCTATGCTGAAACCACATTTTTGAATGCCGTGCTGGCCTTCTTGAAAAAAGATGGTAATAGAAAAAATGTACAGAGGAAAGCTGTAAGGATGTTTAAAGGCATGAAATGGTTTCAACAACAGGAACAATTGTAGATATTGGGACTTGTCAAGCCTGCAAAGGATATGACTGATGGAAACATTTGATATAGGATCTTAAAATTATGGGTGGCAAGAAAAGGTAAAAAGGAAACAATTGTTCCCTGTTTCTTCCAGTAAGAGAATGCTGGGGGGTGAGAAGAATTAGCAGATGATAGGTTCAAAATAAAGGGAAGCACTTTTCCCAATAGTGTATAGTTATGCTGTAGAATTTACTACCGCAGTATATTGCGGATATCAATAATCCACATGGGTCTAAAAAAAATGCAAGCAATCAGACCAATTCTTGGAAGAAAAATCCATTGTGCTATTACGATTCATCAGCTCAGGGACAGCAGAAGTTTACCGTCAAGATTTCCTACCCAGCAGGGGAAAAACTTCATTTTCTTTTAATCCTTGTCTATTATAGGATGACAGTGGGGAAAAGGTCTCTATTTCATGTTAGTCTATAATCATGAGGGATTAAGTGAAAGAGACATAAGCAGTCCCTTCCACTTCTTTGTTCTTAAAAATCAAAACTGCATTGAAGCAAACAAAGCCATGCCTGTATGCGGAGGTCATCACTGGCTGCAGATGGATGTTTTGGTCTCCTCTTTCTCCTGGTGGTTATCAGAGCTCTTTGGATTTTGTCCCCCTCCTGACATGCCCCTAGAAACCCCATTAGGGGCAGCTGCAGTATCCTCCAAGAAGTGACTGTAGTCAGAAACCTGCAGCATAAATTAAGTAATTTCATAATTTGGCAGGTAACACACTTTGGTTGCCCAACTGCCTTCTCTCCTGCTTTTCGTGCAAGCTTGGACAATTCCATAAAGCCTGTGTTTACATAGCTACCATGAATTTGCATCACTGTCCCTGAGAAAGAAAACTATTTTCTTCAGTACGAGTCAGCTTTTAGGGACCTGTAATTTTATGCCAGCTAGGGAAAGTGTCTGTAGAATTGTGTGTACTAACACATTGAGATACACGTGGCAGATTTTATAACCCTTAAATGCAACATGAGAGGGCTTTAGAGAACATAAGGAACTCTAGGTTAGAGGAAAACATAACAATTTTTACCTAAAAAAGTATCTTAATTCCCTCATAACAACAAAAATCATAGCCAATGTCAAACATGATTCCTCCTTTCTAAGAGACCAAAATCATCCTGAGCAAATAAAAACTTAAAATTATAAATAAATAAATATATATAAAATAAATATATATAA
>VYZM01000169.1:147732-177081 GCA_013398915.1 Dromas ardeola | reverse complement strand
TAAATATATATAAATAAAATAAAAAATAAATGTTTCATAACTATTGATTAGGATCTACAGAAAGCTGGATTCTTTTGCAAGGGCCACCACTTACCCAGACTGACATAAAACTTTGTTTTAATAGCATTCACCCTATAATCCTCTGTGATAGAACAGCATCCTTGAAGAACAGGACTGAAGAATTGAAGCATCATTGAAGAATAGAATTGGACCTCTGAAGTACTTAGAATTAAAATGAAAACTTGACCTTTACAATTTTAAGGAAAAACACCCTTCATGAGAGATAGTTTATGTATATTTTGGCCAGAGTTGGAGGAAAAAATAATTTCACTCAAGACCACCTAAATCAAGTAACAGTATAAAGAACAGATTTTTAGGGGCAATTCTAACAATAAAAATATAAATTATGAGTCCTGATAGAAGCACAAGTAATAAATCATATTGAAGGTTTTTTTATGTTTTGATTCATTTATCAGGAAATGAAGGCGACTCATCTGTATACTTAAATGATTTTTGAATAAGTCGTCGAAGGGGATCCTCAAGAAGTACAGTAAACAAACTGCATTTATCATACAGATGGACTGGAAGTTCACTACAAATATCCCTTCTGTCAGAAAAGACACTTAAACAAACACAACTTCACATACAGAAAGAGAAGTGTCTATTTTTAATCCTTCAATACCTCCTTCCTTGTATCAACACAACACACTCCTGCGTTTCTTTGGCTCTCTTTTCAGTGCCCCCACCTATTAACCACTATTATACTTTAGGATGCTGCTTTTCCAAAGCAGCAGGAGTTTTGGCAAAAGAGGCATTTACTGAGCAAGAAGCAGCGAGAAGCACTCGCTAATCCAACAGGACAGGTACCAGATTCCTTCACTGGCGGAGCTTCAGTGACCCCTAATGGACAACTCTCACCAGTGCGCCAGCCCTTGCAGGAAACCCAGGCTAAGCCACAAAACCTCACAGTACTCAAAACTTCTCGTTTCAGCCTAATATGAACCCTGGAACTTCGGCTTTTCCTTATTTAGTGTGAACATATTTATAGCTCGCACTCAAGACGACTTTACCTACTAAGATGCCACTATTCGTATTTTGACCATTTGAAATGTTCTAAGCCAGAAGGAAGAGAAAGGTGAACAAACCCTACGATTAATGCAGCCACTAGTTAGGACAAAGCCAATTCAGTTTTTAAAAACTAGAGCCAACAGGTTTCACATCTTTCAACATGAAATTAAAAAAAAAATGTTAAGTACTACCTTCTCAAATCGACCCATTTAGACTATTTTAAAAGGAAGACTTGCAACCAGCACAATCAAGTCTGTATAAACGAGAGTAGTAATTTGAAAGACAGTCCAAGTATTTCTGCCTTTTCTCCCCAAAGTGAGATTATACCTGCCACTAGTACGGCAATGAGCCGTTTTCATTACAGGGAAAAGATTCTTTGCTTCAGCAAAACTACTACCGTTTCCACTGAATGAAAAACTGCCAACACAAGAAGGGAGAATGAATTCATGCTGGTTGGTGCAGTTTCTTTTTGTCTTTCACAAACTGTAGAGATGAACTCATGTGAATGAACTCCCAGTACAGGAAAGCGACCAAGCTGGAAACAGGATGCATTCCCCATTTTTGTTCATGTTCTTTCTTTACTAGCTTGGTTGCTTCTGTTCCCCTTTTCCTACCGACCTTGCTTTCCTTCCCACTGCAGATATGTACCTGCTACAAATCTTACCTCAGTGAGATTTTGACACACAAAAAGGTAAAGGCATTGAACAGAAGGATCACAGAGCTGATGCTAGCGCTGACAGCTAGCACAACAGCCCCATTTAGACAACCAATAGCACTAGTCTGTAAAACAAACTATTGGCTTCCAAGGATAACTGGATTAACTAGAAATCCTCGCCCAAGTCAGAAAGACCTACCGAGTTCGCAATCCTGATTAAATCTAGCACTCTAAGTAATGATCACTTCATGGTATCACTTTCACAAATAATAAGAATAAAAAGGCAAACCAATTAAGGCAAACCCATTGCTGACAGAAATTCCTGCCCTTTCAATGCGGTGACATAAATAACAGATTAAATTAAATGAAGGAATGATGAAATCTCCAGAAAGGGGACAAACACACAGCCCTAAATTTGCTTTAGCAAGTCCCTGTATCCTGACTTTCAACTTCCCGTCCTTTTTTCCACCTTCTTCTCATCCCCCTTCCTCAGAAGTACCAAACGTTGACATTAGTTGTTTATGTATTTGAAGGAGCAGAACATCTTGTGAAAGGAACGTGCGACTCTCATTATTCCTCCAGTGCACAACTGCGTAATTCAAGATGTCCTGGTAAGCCAGTGGCTTTCAGCTTTTTCCATATCATGACTCACTATTACACAAGAGTCTTCCTACTTTCCGTCTGTTCACCTACGAAGAAATGATCCGTTAACTCAGCCCACTGGTTGAATGTCCATTATAGGCAGATCTAAAACTTTACAGACACAATCAAATATTGTACCAGCCTCTTGACAGAGATGAACTTTGGTTTTGGTACAAGATGCAGCGTTAACTGGATATACCACTGAAGTTGTGTCATTTCAGGAATTTACTGGATTAAATCTTAACCACACTGGAATCAGTGGCAAACCACCACTCAATGGCCACGATCTAGCTACCATTATTTCATGAAAGTCCAGAAACCACCACTACTTTGGAGCAGATATTACTATCCTATTTCTGACACTCCTGTAATTTCTGCTTACCATGCTCGCTTGTCATTATTTCTCCAGCATGAAGAAACTGCGAGGGCCTAGATGACCTCACAGCATCTAATGAGCTTAGTGGTAAAGCACGTTGGACTCGGTATTAGAAGGAAACAATACCCCTCCCCATCCTGAAAAGTGGGAATGAGCTACCCTTAACCAAGGCTCTGAAAGAACAGCGATCTGTTAACACAAGTTAGACCAGATTTACAGGTGCAGCTAGTGCTCATCTTCCCTTTTCTTCATCCTGTGATCTCTCAATGGTTGTGCAGACCGTTCAAACAGTCCATCATTAGATGTCAAGAAGGGTTGGACTGACAGCTGAACTTCCAAATGAAGCAACAGAGCAGCAAGAATAACTTTTTTCCCCCCACCCATCTTTCCGCACCACACTGCTAATGCCTGCTAGGTGAAGCAAGGACATAAATGAATTTTTTTTGACTCATAAAAGTTGCAGAGATAAAATTAGAAGACAAAACCCTCTTCGGTCTCATAGTATAATGGATGCAAAGCAAACAGGTTTCCTGAACTTTTTATGATTTCCAATGAATAATCAAATACATTCAAGCATTCTTACATAAATATGTCTTTCTTAAATGCAATAATTTTTAATTTTTGGTACAAGAGACTGTGATTCCAATCTACCTATATACAAACAGCACAGAATTACAAGAAAGTGTATCTAAGTCAAATTTCTTAATTTTTATTAAATTCAAAAACTGCAGGAAAAAAATCACAAGTTTCTAAGTACAAATAAAAACAAATCAACTAAAATAAAATGGCTGTCAAGTTAAAACTCATTTTCCGTGATTTTCCCTTCCTTGCTACTGCCCACAGTACCATCAGAAGTCCTACAAGTGCTTTAGAAATTGATTTTACTTTACCAATATGATAGTAAACTGTAAGTTTACTATGTAAAAAAGCAAACTGTTTAGGCACAAGGTGGCAGAAGACATAAGCACAAATATCAACCATGCTTCCTTAATTTGTCAGTTGAAATCCAGGTGTGCTAAAGACCTGCATCGTATTGTATTCACAATGTCAGAGCTTACTCTGTGAAATAAGGGCTCATTTTTGTTTTATTTTTAATATTAACAGTTTGTTGTGTCTTTTTTGCTTCCAGAAAACAGGGAGAAGCTGCTTAAGTCAGTGGTATACCCTACTGGTCAGTGCCAGTGTTCTGGCTAGAAGAGTGGCAAAAGTGACAAAATGGGTTCCAGCACCAGAGAATGTGAAGCAGAGAAGCTGTAGTGTGAAAAAGACTGGTTCATACTTGTGTTGCCAGCGTAATTAATAGTTTGGCGACCACTTGCTAAGATAGCATGACAAGCAGTCACATGCTATTTGAAGATATCAGCTGGGCTAGGTCATCAGCTGCTCTCCCAACAGAGCGGTGATCAAGGAGAACAACTAGCGTCTGCTGCTCTTCTAACTACACCTACAGGAACTGTCAAACTGGAAATCAAATCATAACAAAATAAAAACAAGTCTTGTTCCATATTCCAGATTATACCTTTTACCCATCATTCCATACTTGCCATTCTAATAACAGGTGCAGTTCCATTGTCATTCATAAATACAAAATTTTATTTGCACTTCATTAGTTTAGAAAGACCACAATGTTTTTCAATACCACAACATTCAGGACACACCAAGTTATTCAAATATGTAACTATTGATTTACCACAGCTAAACTAAACAGTGCATTTTAATAAAAGATATACCAAAGATATAATTCACAAATTCATTATCAGACAAAAACCTAACACAGTATTTGCTTGATGGGAATAATTTCCACCATTAGGAAAGAAAATAATTTTACCTTAGGTTCCCTTCCCCCCAACCCTACAGATGTCCAGACAAATACACATATATATTCCTTAACACAGGAAAATGTATCATCTTAATTTTTTTCTCTTTTTAAAGAATTTGTCTAGGACAGCAGCATTGCTTTTTATACTTTCTTTTAGAGTTTGAATATATCTCAATTCTTTTATTGAAACTTAATTCTTGCAACCAAGTTTATGCTTATGCAGAAAATTACATATGCTATTTCAGAGTGCAATCTTAGATCTGCACCAGATGTGATGTCTTGGTATACAAAAAAAGGGTGCAGCATTAATCGAAATAAATAAGAGACTGCCAAAAATTAAACTTAGCTTTTCAATAAATCCGGTCAGCAGAGGATGCTACAGCCAAAAATGTTTTCACTACATTAAAAGGAAACATAATGCTGATTATGGAAGCTTTGTACATAAAGTCCTCTGTTTTTAAAAAATTTGTCTTTAAAATAGTTAGCAAAGCACCATATACTTATCTTCATACCAGAAGAGCTTCTGCCTGCCTGTTTATAATAACAAGAACTATTACAACATTTATGTCAAGAATAGGTATAGATTTAATTTCTCCTCCTCCTCAACTGGAAGCGTGGTAAATTCCCACTGACTGTACAGTATTTATAACACTGGGGCAATGAATGAAACATCATTGTGAGGGAGAGGGGTAATAATTAAATGTTATAGCTGAATCCTACACAGGATTGCATATTTGCATATTTACAAGTTAGTGTGTAGCTCTGACTCAAATAACAAAGTGCAACAAGAAACTGCCAAATGATTGTAGTGCAGAGTAGTACAGATACTTTCTTTACCCTCCCACTCCTATTTTTCATTCTGTATGAAGTAACAAGTCAACAGCAACGGACATGTGGCCTTGGAGGAGGCAGTTCTGGTGGGATTTCTGGCTCTGGTTGCAGGGACAGGATGCTGTTGGACAACTCATTTCTTATAACATCCAGTGGCATCTTAAAGAAAAGAAAAATCACCTGTAAACAGTCATCTGCATAGAACTCAGCACAAAGAGCTCGTTTCAAGAGTTCACTCTCAGCCAAAGCCTCTATTTAAGGACCTTTTGGTTCTTATTACCGAACTACATTCAAGTAAGTTGTATTAAGAATTTCTTTCAGAAGAAAGTTCAGAAGACGTTGTCGAAATAAAGCCACTTCCTAAACCAATTACAACAAATTACAACTGCCCACAAATGAAAGCAGGCAAATGTACAGTCAGCTGCTGATATACAGTGAAGTTATACGAAAGAGGAAGCATAGCAAATAGGAGCAGATGTTTACCAAATTCAACAGCAGTATTTATTAACTGAAGCCTTCAGCAGAGGCTGTGAATTACTTTATGGCCACAACATATTAACCAAAAATTTCACCTGATTGTGTGCACTCTTCTATGTCCTCCCAACAAGTGCCTGCAGTCATTATTTAAACATTGACCATTTATGTGGTCAGAGGAATTACCACCTGAATATTGTACCTTTTTCAGAATGTCATCAACAAGTTTTAGAAATATTTCATCCACATTAAAATTATCCTTGGCACTTGCTTCACAGAACCGCATCCCAGTTATTTGCTGTGCAAACTGATGGAAGAGAAAATAAAATAACTACATGAAGGTATGCACAAACAGCAACAAACAGCAAATATACACTCCCCATAAAACCTTTAAAAACCCCCACAACTTCCTCCAAACCTGTGAATGAAATCTAATTCAATTAATAAACTTGAATCTCCAAGGTACAGCAAATATTGCCACATATAGCTAATTTTCACTTCAAATTAGTTTACTGGAAAAGCGTGCTGCATTTTTCCAGACTTAAATCTGAGAAATTAATGTCTTCAGTTGACATGGATTGCTGCAGATTGCCAAAAAGTAAGAACATTTCAGTAGAGTTAATCTCAACCTTATTATTAAAATGCAGAAAAGGGAAGTACAGATGAAAGAATTAGCCTTGACACTCTAACAGAAAATGCTTTACTTCCAAACGCATGATGGGTAGCTGAAGAAAAACGTTTATGTACGTCCATACTGATAGTATCCTGATCAAGATGGTGCTATGAGTGTTATGCTAAAACGTATTCTCTTGACAGGTTCCTTACCACTTTTGGAGTTGGAAAAGAACAAAAGAAACATAAAACCAAAGGTGAGCTAAGTAAACAAGCAGGGCTGTTGCCTGGCCTACTGAAAAGCAAATATCTGGAAGAAGGCTCACAAAGATGTCCCGCGTAGAGGTATCTCTGTGATTCAAGTCTTCACTACATCCTCTTACAGAGCCCCAAAAGGCGTAACCCCTGCACTAACTTGTAGTTTATTCTTTGTTTAGAGCAAAGACATACTGATCCAGCAGGCAAGCATATAGCTGCAAATTTTAAGTAAGTAAATACTGTATGGATTTTGACAGACCACCACCACTCTCAATATGCTCCTTAGGTCTAACAGTCTGAACAAGAGTAGCCATGAACCATCAGCAGCAATGCCACAGCAGTTTTGCTTCTAGCAGTAACTAAGAATTTGGTTTGACCTATTCTTACCTTTTCCCCCTGCTGTCGAGTAATCTCTCGATCAACTTCACAGTCCAGTTTATTTCCAACTAATAGAAGCTCTGCATCTTCTGAAGCATACTGCAATTAAGACATTTTTAATTAACTAAACCTAGGAACATAAGATTTTGTAATGTCAACACAATATTAAAAAAGGGCAATTCCTCTACTAAATAAGGAACCACATCTATGTGGTTTATAAGTAAAAGTTCTTCCCAAACTTTATTTAAAAAATGTTCAACTTCAATTTTTAAATTCCATTTTTAAAACATGACTTCAGAACTAGCTATTCTAGTTTATCTAAGAATGAACATAATGACCTTATTTCAGAGACAGGAAATAAAACACTTTTTTTTCCTGCCCCAGTGCACAGGTAAATGAGTAATGTTACAGATTTCCGCTGACACTTCTAGCTCGGACAATTCTAGTTCAAGGAAGCAGGAACAGACAACCATTTTGCAACAAAAACATGTTAACATTAAATGCTGGCTAAAAGAACCCAATGAAAATTAGTCGGCATTAGTTTTTATAATTCTATATCAAAAAAAGTCCTACAAAGTACCTTTGAGGAAAAAAATAGTTTCTTAAGAAAATATGTAAAAAAAAAAATATTTAATGCCTACCTTATCAATCATTTTCATCCATTTTGGTAAATCGTCAAATGTTTCCTTCTTGGTGATATCATACACCAAAATAATTCCCTTGGCACTTCTGTAATAAGCTGAGGTAATGCTGTTGAATCTCTCCTGACCTGCTGTGTCCCTAAGAAGCAGCAGCAAACATTGGCACAAATATTTCACCAATTTGCGAAGTACAGAATAACTTTGTTTACATTTTAATAAACACAGCCCCACGCTCATTAGACACTCTATATTGAACATTTCCTTCTATGTATGTGAATTTCAGGCAAAAAAAAAATGGAACGGTACTTTCAATCATAAAAGGTTTTCATATCAGGACTACTTTACCCCATACTAACTTCACCAAGAAAGGCCACGAAACAGTTCTACGTGTGTCTGAGAATGAAGCTGCCCAATGACAATGTACCAGCAGATGAAGCTGGTTTTGTGTTGTTGGGGTTTGGTTGGGTGTGGGGTTTTGTTTTGGTTTTTTGGTTTTTTTTTTTTTTTGGTTTGTTTTTTTTTTTAATAGCCCTAAAAAAATGAAAAAAAGAAATGGACACATGCTTACCAAACACAGCCGGACATCCAACTATAAAATGAGCAATGCACTGATCATTATGATTCGAGCTTTTGGGACCAACCACAGCAATTCAGCCATGGTTCTATAACTAATGCAGAAGCTACTGGCAGATGTGAATGAAAAGAGTGAGCAACCACTATGTGGTATGGCTTTCGAAAGTAGATACCTGACTTTCATGCTTACATCTCCTAATTCAAGGTGTTCAAATAACATTTCCATTCTCACTTTCAGCATTGTAGGTATTTCGGGCAGGGTGCGTTTACACTGGAGACTATTTTCTAGCAATGACACCATGTCGCTACGGCTTATATTCCAAAGCAGATGAGACAGAAGGGTTACTATTTACTGAACCACGAAAACCTGTGAACTGCTTTCAATCATGTCATCAAGCCTGCTTATGGAAGATTTTTGGCAGCTATACTAAAAAAATAGCTGGTGCATATCCTAAGTCTTAAAATGTGACTGGTATCACAACTGGAAAGTAAGTTATATGGTGCTCCAAAGCGATCAAGCATTCGCTGCTTGAGTTCAGCTCCCAGAGGCAATGAATAATTTTGAAATTTCACTGTTAGAGTAAGTCAAAAGATGGACCAAAATTAAGAGTGGATGGGGAAAAATGCGCACATGTGTGTTGGGACTCAAAAGTTCAAAAGGAATTCTCTTCAACAATCACATTTTAGAAAACAGGAGGAGGAGGATGATGAATTTGGGAATGAGATTAACGATGGAGACCCAAAACACTTGCTACCAAAAAAATGCCATGTTCACAAAATGCCACATTGATTGTCCTGACAAATTCTTTTAAAGTCTATGCACAACAAGCAGTAGAATAAACTATCAAAAACCTATCTTGCTCTTTGCAAAATCTTTAAGAATTTTAACTAAGCAGGTTTAAAAGTGAAGTATTTAACTTTCTCCTGAAATTGCCACAAGTGTACTTGATAGCAACAAATCTTTGGCAGTGATTTCACAAAGTAAAGCAGTGTCCACTAGAAAAAGAATTGAAAGCTCTGCTTCATAGCCTGTGGAAAAATATTGACCACTACCTCACTGCAAGCTAATGGCATCGCATTATAGGGCAGAAGAGAACAAATTCCTATTGCACCCATTTTTTTTTTATTTTTATTCAAGCCCCATTCTCTACTCAGAACTTCAGAACTGCATTCATACAACTCTTCAGGACCCTACAGAAGGTGAAAACAGGTAGCCTGTTTCAATAAGGTCAAGCTCTAGTAGTATTTCAGACCAGTTTTAGATGGTTGATTGGTTGCTTTCTTATCAGTAATGAGGCATTTTTATTACAGCAATACAAGTTCTGGCAGCTGAAATTACAAATATAAGTATTATTCAGAGGAAGTAACTCTACTTTCTCTTCCATCATTTCTTTGCCGTGGTCAGATTTATTTTTTGAAAGGTCCTTTGGACATTCACTGCATGAAAAATTTAAAAATTCTAGTATGAACCGTTGATTTTCCACATATGGATAACATTGCTTCAGTGTTTATGAACAAACTTCTCAGAATTATGACCTTGTAGAGCAACCCCTGACATCTGTTGCTAATCCAGCCTACTGATCAAGCTTATTAAGGATGGGATCCCTTTAGTTTCATTCTTCTGAGCAGACATAGACTAGACAGCAGGTGTAAGGGCTTACCTGATGTGGAAGAATGCATCAATTCTAGCTTTGGCCAGAATAATGGGAAAAGTTGTGGGGTTTTGCTGCCTGGTCTTCCCCCTCTTCTATGTGCCCCTACCGGAACCCAGAAATAGAGGCACTATTTCAGAGTCACCTGGCTTTGCCTTCAGGTCAGTGCTAAGGACCTTTAGCAACTCCCATCACAGAGGGGCTACCAGTGTACCAAATCACTCAGCTCATACCTTAGAAAAACAGAGGGGAAATAAACACACTAATGTTCAACTACCCTCTCTGAAGACAGTCATCCACATGCTGGGTAAGCCCAGGGGTAGGTGATGGAGCCAACTATGCAACATTACACTCTGCCACCCCAGCTATCTCCAACTCCACATTTCCCCCAGCCTGCTGAGTGCTGTATCTCCAAGTCTACCCGGGACTATCAGCCTCTCCTCACCCCACAACACCATCAGGCTCTTTAAAAGTTCATAGTATTCCCAGGCTGCTGATCCTCTCTGTACCCTCAGGTCCTCCTGCACTGCCCTTTGTGTAGGTCATTCACCCAAATATCATACGACTTGCAGTCTGGCTTGCTGGCTAATCGAGACACACTACATGCTGTGGCTAGTTTAAAACGCCCATGGATAGCCTGGCTGCCCACTATGTACGTTAAATGGCCAGATGGCCACTGACTGTCACCCGCCAGCCGCGCTGATGAGAGTGGGTTATAGCTGACTTTCTTTGCCTTGCTTTAAGTCATGGACTTCCCCACACTTCACACAACCAATGCCTCTACTGCCGCGGCAAGTTTAAATGAAACCAGTCAACAGGTTTGTGACTGTAAGCACGATATTCTAAACCTTGTTTCCTTTGAAAACTGGAAGAAAGCAAGCTGAATTTGGGGTCTCTAACATTACATTAACATTGTACTAGCCTTCTTCAAACAGTAAGGTGAAAATTGGAAAACTATTTCTGCAATAAGTAAGTTTAGAATGCAACCCCAAGCTATCTACATAAGCTGTAGTTTGAGAAGAGTATCAAATTGATCTTTCACATGGCAAATCTCACCGTCTACCAGGTACTATCTTCTTTTTCATGAAAATGTGCAGTAAATTCTTCCAATATTGAGGAAAAAGTGACACCCCCTAATGCAGAGCTAATATTAAAAGCATAATAATATTAAATATAATATTAAAAGCATATCTAACTTAAAATGCCTTCCATTCATGTGCAGTGCTGCAGCAATTAAGTTTGTTACACTATTTTCATCGATGTATTACATTCCTGCAGATGGAGTATTTTAGTAAGGATAGCTATTGAAGCATTAGTGGAAAGCTGGAAGAAGAGACGAGCATTATTTAACTGGGCTAACAGTACACAACTTCATGAATTTCATAAGTGATACTATGTGCTGTTAGTTCTTCATTTGGTCTGGTCAGAATCAACATAATAGAATAAGTCAGTTCAATTTAATTCAAACTCCAAACGTCCAAATAATAAATTACTACAACTTGATCAATGATTTGGCATCACTGAAAAAGACAGAACAGGTTACTCCTTTTTTAATGCTAAAAGCAGTTTTCTTTTATTGATTTTTTTTTGAAAAAATGGTTCTAATGGAAAAACACTGGTATTTCTAAATCATAATCAGAAACATACAGCATATGACTCCTTCACCATCTATAATCTGCAACAATACAACCCCACTGCTTGGCTCTGTTTTTCTGCTTCCAAAACAGAAACTAAACATCACTCCAAAAATACAAACATTACACCAAACAAAAGCAAATACAAAAACCACACAAAGCCCATTTTCAAGTGCTGATTTGTCATATTCTCACTATTTCACACTGCATGAAATACAATACAAATACAGTTGATCTTAATTAAAATAAGTTTGGATAATTTTTGTTTTACATAAATGTTCTCTGTGTCTATCTAAAACAGTTGCTTGAAACAAACACACAGACTCAAAACTGTCTTTGGCTCTGAAGCTAAATTATTTTTTTATGAGTGGTGGTGTGAAGTGGCAATAGAAAGGAAAGTATTTTTAAGCACATAAAAATTTAACACTAATTTAACACTTTCACATGCTCTGTGCTTTTATAGAACCTAGAGGCAATATTTTTAAAAATGTTTTTAAGTCATTTTAGAGGTTAATTCTACTTGTTAAGCTGAGTCTTTTCCTCAAATACATTTAAAATATTTTATTATAGGAAATAATTTATTTCAGAGGTACTGAACAGAAGGAACTACATTCTGTTACATTCCAGGACAGGTGATCTTTTCCTCAGACTACTCCTCGCCCCAGAGATTTTCCAAGACAACAACTCTCCGTTAGAAAATGCTGAACTGGCAGAATGTGAACTTTTTATGAGAAAGCACCAATTTAAACAACATTCAGAAGCAAATCAGACTGTTTTCTTGCCGGGTCACTGGCTTCCTTGCGCATTAAACCTGTAGGGATACCAGAGTCCCTTTGGCTCCCCAGCAGGGAACTGGGCGCAGCGGCAGGGTACCACAGCTTCCAGTAACCAGGTCCTTTCAGAGGGGAAGCCAGAAGTGACTGCTGCTTGTGTCAGCTGAGTGCCCAGATCACACAGGTAAGAGGGGACAGTCAAACACGCTACTGTCCTGCCGAGCTACTCTTGGCACACCTATGCTTCAAAGCACGAGTGTGGGTTTCCGATTATTTGGTGTAGTTTTCAAGCTTTGTAAAAGCACCAATTTACAGATGCTTGGATTCCCTCGGCCACTTACACTACCCAGTAGCTCTGGTTACTTTACCCCATGGCCTGAGCTGCAAGCACGCATCGCTTCTCACAGAACGTATGAGCTTGTTTCAGCCAAGAACTGCAATGCAGCAGCAGATGTACTGTATCATCTACTTCTGGCAGCCCAAGGGGCACTACTAGTGTTCCAGGTGGCACAGAGAAGATGGACACTACTTTACATCCTCAGTGCTGCTCTACCATTTCATAATCTAAGGAGCAGGAGGCTGTTTCCTGGAGGAAGAGGTACTGGGAGGTAGCAGGGATCGGGTAGGAACAGATAAGCTATGGGTAACAGATCACAGACACCTCTGTGATCCTTAGCTCAGAGTATCTCATTGCAAAAGGAATACAGGAGACAAGTCCAATTTGTATACTACTCTACAAACAACTGCAGGTGTGAAAGCTGCTTTCCAAAGGACATCTTACACACCTAATTGCTTGATATATTCAACATAGTACGGCTGTTTTTTCATAAATTCAAGTGGTAGAGGTCTGTGGAGAACACTCTGCTGATACAGTGGTCAGTGGAGAGGCACGTCAAGTGACCATAAAACCACCAAAGTTAAACTTTCTTTTTAAACTAATCTTGTTTGAAGTAGAATCAAATGGCTAAAAAGAAAAAAATAATCACACTTTGATGCTTCAAAACTTAACTTCAGTCATTTTAAGAAAACAGAAAAGCATAAACTTTAGAAATTATCTGTTCATTGAATAAAACAGATTTTATAGTAAGCTTACTGTAATCATTGTACATAAGATTACCAGGAAGTATGAGGCAACCTTAATTGTGTCTCTGTGTAAGTATGAACGGAGTCTGACTTAGGATCAGCCGTGCACCTTAAGTCTGTATTTCTAAAGTTCCAAATGTTTGACTTGGTAAATTGCTTTCCTCTTTTAATCTAACAGTTGAAGGTACAATAGGGAGCGGCTGAGGGAGCTGGGGTTGTTTAGCCTGGAGAAAAGGAGGCTGAGGGGAGACCTTAACTAACGCTCTCTACAACTGCTTGAAAGGAGGTTGGAGCCAGGTGGGCGTCAGTCTCTTCTCCCACGTAAGAAGTGACAGGATGAGAGGAAATGGCCTCAAGTTGCATCAGGGGACATTTAGATTGGATAGTAGGAAAAATTTCTTCCCGAAAATGGTTGTCAAGCATTGGAACAGTCTGCCCAGGGGAGTGGCTGAGTCACCATCCCTGGAGGTATTTAAAAGACGTGTAGATGTGGTGCTGAGGGACATGGTTTAGTGGTGGACTTGGCAGTGTTAGGTTGATGGTTGGACTCGATAATCTTAAGGGTCTTTTACAACGAAAATGATTCTACAATTCCGTGATTCTATAACAATAAGAGTTTATAAATAGGCCCAAAAATATACATAACATAGTTCAGGATAAATTAGCAAAAGAAGTGGTTATCTAATTGCTTTCCCAAAAAATGAGAAGTATGCCAAGAAAGTTTTAAGAGTTAAGTATAAGAATAGCATTTTAACAGCCACTGTTGGAGAGAACGTGACACTTAGGAGCAGGATGTTGTGTTCATGGATTTTACCATATTTTAAAATATTATCCCTTTATATTGTGTTTTCTCCACCATTTTAGCGGGGCTTTGTGCAGGAGTAATGGTTACATTTTAGCAACCTATCAATTCTTAGTTTTAAAAGTTTCCTATATCCTACTAGCATATTCTCAATATGTGGAAAATAATGGTTTAAACATCTCTTTTCCAACAAAACATCTCTCCTATAAAGAATTTATTCAACATGAAGAAATTGTTTGATAAGCTTAGCACATTTCATAGCAAGAATTCATATCAGGCATACAGTAGTATCTCCATATCAGAATTTTTTTGTTACCTCTGTCAGCTCCGGCAGACCCTGGCTAACAATTGCTGGCTCAACTGCCAGCCTTGTGGTCATAGGTTTCCAAACAGGGACATGGATGAAGACATGCCACTAACATTCAAGTGTTAGGTGACTGATGGTACCAAAGATGAAGCAGCAGGTTAACTCAGAAGGAAGCAAGACAGACACATGGTGTGACAAACAGAGTTGATGGTGACCTGCCAAGAGGAGTTAGTAAGCTGAATTCACTGCATCCATGTAGTTATGAATGAGAAACCACCAGAATATCCCAAAAGTGTAACAACGAGTATATATAGAGCTTTATTCCCCTCTATGGATTGTTAGCAGCTTTAACAGTTTAACTACGCCAATTATGCATCTGTTAATAAACCAAAGCTAAGCTTCTACAGAGTAGTATATAAGATTAATGTATAGAACATAGCTGGTTTATTCTCTCATAATAACATTTATGTATTGTACTACTCTGCAAAACAAAGGAGCTCTTAAGCTCAATAAATTTCTAAACAATAAAAACTGTATTAATCATTTACATGGAGAATCATTATCAGGAAACATGTAACCTACTCCAGAAAGGAAAAGCTTAGCTCAGACTTTGAGCTTTCTGTAGTAGAACATCGGTACCAGTTAAGTTATAGAGTCTTATTTGCACGGGATCATTTTACTTCTCCATGCTGTTTAGAGTGGATATAATTTACTTAGTCTTGAATGTCCTTCACTTTAAAGTTATTTAATATAGCATCAAAGAAACAGCACTGTCTATACCAAGTTTTAGAAAAACAGTTTAGAAAATACTTCACAGTTGTTTTGTGATTGCTGATACAATGAAGGTCAGTTTTAAACAGCCCAGGAAACAAAAACACCCCAAAGTGTACTTTCTTTAGTGTCTATTTAACACAGTCACCTTTTGTGTTTTGCAGAACTCCTATTCTATTTCTTGGGTAGGTGATATCATCCTAGGAAAAGGGGCTTGAGACCTCTGTGATGCATTAACATTTCAGTAATTACATTCACGTCCTATTTCTAACTTTCTCTCTCCTCCTCCTCTACCCTCACAAAAATCTAAAAGCTATTTGGTTTTGCTTAAGTCTAGTGGGAATGGAGGAGAGGAGAAATAGGGAAAGAGCTAAACCAGCTTATAACAGTTAATAGTATTAGACAAGCATATTAATTCATGCTAGAACATAAAAATTAAAACATACTGCTGGTTGCACGTTTGTTTTACTTACCAGATTTGTAATCTAATTTTCTTTCCTCTTAGCTCTACTGTTTTGATTTTAAAATCAACACCTATAAATAAAATACAGTAAACAGAAAAGGAGGAATAAGAAGCAAAAGTAATGAGGGTGCAATTATAATTTTTTTTTTTTTAATATTAACTTGTAACAGTCTGAACAAGCAGAAGGGTTTGCACCACTACGAGTCACCTCAGAAACATCATGGGGATTTGACAACCGCTATATAGTCTGTGAGCCATCCAATTTGGGAGCATCACAACATACACCTTCCACTTTGTGCAACATTTCCAGCAGCAGGTAAACCCAACATAACAGTAAAACAGACCCAGTATGTTTGTTTCTCCCCTATTCACCTTGACTGTCAAGGACAAGCCTGCTCTACTTCCAACTGGCACAGATGCCCTGGAGGCATGGAGCAAAACCAATCCCTCCACATCAGTTTTGCTGTCTGTGAACTGGGAACAATACGCATCTGATTTCCAGGCTAGATGCCTAGCATCTGTAAAGCACTTCAGTGCAAGTGCTGGAATTGTGGTTGGTTTATGAAGAAGTTTGTTAGCACTGTCATTCTTAATTCCTGTAAATATTTATTAGCAAACTGCTTAGATATAGAGAGGGTATTTGACTTTTAAAATTTCTTTTATACCTGTATGGTACTTTTATCCATCATCTCAAAACTCCAGCCACATTTTGAATGCATGCTAAATATCAAAGATAGAACCATGAAGACCTTGTTATACAGAAAGATAGTAATGCTGGCAATCAACACACAAGACATACTATGGTCAAACAATACCTAGACACAAAAGATTACCACCTCAACTACAAAAATATTTCATATGTTTTTCAAATGTCCTAGAATATCATAGCATTTGTACATTGTGAACCTGTTCATTTTAGTATACATTTGTATGAAGATTTTTCCTTCAGTTCTTCCTTCTGAACACAATCCCTCCTAACAGTGCTAAATCAAAAAGAGGGAAATAAAAGACAAGAGAACATGGTTCAGACTGGTACACTTAAACTCACACAGAAGTGTAGAAGCATAGAGTATTGGAAACACTTTTGCTGTTTCGCATACAATTGTATACCAAGGATTGGGATGAAAGTAAAGAGGAAAAAAAGATTTTTATTTTCTCTAACAAAAACTACACATTTTCCTAATGTCTACCCTTGGTAAAAGCCGAGTATTCTTGCCGATATTGTTAGACTCAAGACTGGATCGTAACTTTGACAGAAAGGACTAAACTTGGCCCTTATGCAAAGCTTTTCGAAACTCCTGAAAATCTAGGTAGGGAAAAAAAGTACCTTTTACATCCTGAAAACCAGTTACACATTGTTGACTTGGCATTTATTTCAAAGTGTTTTTAAAGATAGTTATGTCTGTATGAGACAATAAAATAGACCAAGTTTTAAAAAACTAGATACATTCTACAAATTGAAATGCAAAGCAGGTTGCTACTGTTCAGCTAGACTAAATAAATGGAATGATCACTGATAATCATTCTCCTAAACAAAAATCCCTTCAAGCAGCTTGCAGTTGCACAATACATAGCGATAAAAGTATTGGTTCTCACCATGATGTTTGGTCTCCTTCTCCACGTCCTTAAAAGTGTCTAGCACACATATTCACCAACTCTTGGAGAGCTATTCAGGACATTTCATGTTTATTCTTCACTTAGCAAAATGTATCCCATTCAAACCCCAGTAGGGTTCTCAGGCAATACAGGAGCTAAAGCATTAAAACTGATTTGTACGATACAGTCCACAATTTTAATGGCAATTTCCAAGTATTCATATGCAAATTGAGAAAAATATCAGAATGATTAAAATTTCAGAGCATTTATTAATTCTGATGTTAAGAAATATTTTTCTACACTTTTGAAAAACCACCATCTGTGTCAGTGTAAAAGCAAAAGTGAAATGATCCAGACATGCTTTACTATCCAAAATGTGGGAAATAAGAATTCTTGTAATTACTGTTTTTCTATTAATGAGTTGTTTTTTTTTTTTTCAAAAAGAAACACCCACACACATCTCTACTGTTAAAAGCCTTTTCTCTACATAAATGCATTTAAACTATAAAATGCAATTGTTCTAATGGTCACAGCTTTGTCTACAACAAGATAGCAACTTTACTTGCTAAGAAGATAATCAGTACTAACTGAAATTGCTTCAAACCCCTCCCTTCCTGCCTCTTCCCAATCCTGCCATTATCTCATACACAACATACTATATGATTTGCCATTCATCTGAGAATTCAGGTTAAAAAAAAAACACAAACAAAACCACAAAAAAAAAAATCTCGCTTTTCTCTCCCACAGAAACATAAATAAAAAAAGAATCTAGGATGCTCATACAGGTGGGTATACTTGTTTTAGGTTAACAATTATACTTGGAGAGGAGTTTGATCTGAGCAGAGAGAGAATACAGCTCTGCTGTGTAAAGAAAAAGTCTTGTCACACAGAAAAAGAAGTCTAAACCATCTCTTATCCAAAATTGTGTATTAAAAGCCATCACAAAACTTTCATGTAAGTTTCACCAACTCCATCAACAAAATATTTTTATTTTTACAGAGGTGGTTTACACACTGATGTCTTTCAGGAACAAAAAGGTTTTGTTGTATGAATGAAATGAAGTAGAAAAAAGCCTACCTATTAAAGAGATGATTTGAAAATAAATAATATGTCCATAACATTGTTATTTCAAAGGCAGATCTTTCTATTAATCATCTTAAAGTCATACCATGAAACATTGTTCATCGCAATGAACAATGCAAACCAGTAGTTTTGGAAAAGCACGCTCCTCTACAGAACTGTTTGAATCATTTAACACTCGGGTCAGACAGCTTGCCAGGACTAAGCAAAGGTTGCTCAACTGCTCTTTATAGTTAGTAATGCTCTGTAAGCATCAACACAATACCAAAAGCTTCATGTCTGCCCATACTGAAGGAAAAACATCTGGCAACTTTCCTTTTGCACACGAAGAAACAAATTCCTAAGCCTGTCAGGTTTCATTACCATGTTTCACCATAGACCTGCCAAAGGTAGTGCTCTGAGTTTACATACAAATCAGTAATTCAATTAAAACAATACCACAATCATTTGTTTTCCACTTCAATTTCAAATATCATCTCGAGTTAAGAAAAAAGTTCAATGAAACAAATTATTTAGCTTGATTAAGGTCAATGAAAATACCTAAATGAAAAGTTTTGCTATCCGTACAATTACTCCAGCTGTTAAAAACAAGAGGAAAAGCTGTTAATATTCTTTGAAAGGCAACTGGGAAACTAACACTTTCCACTGTAACAGATAACAAATACTTGTTAGTCACACATGACATTGAGAGTTAGACAACTGCACCTTTCCACCTTTCCTTTCACGTATGCTAAGCCAGTCTTATATGTTCTTTATATTTGCAGTTGTAGAATAGAGGATTTGGAGCAACTGCTGCAAACTCCCATTCTTCAGCAAAATAACAGAGAACAGTTCTTTTAAGCATCTCTACTCAGCACAGGATAGAGAAGGTATTAAATCTGCTCTTAGAAAACGGTGCGGTTTTTTTAAAGAAATGCTTTGTAATACTACAGCGTTGATGCCAGCAAGATTTGATAAATTCTTTAAAATTCTTGCTTCAACAGGCTCTTAGTTTACAGTTGCTCTAAGCAAGATGTGTCTTTCTCAGTCTTGTTAAACCTAATTCTAACACCTGTTAAGTACAGGTACGTTGTCAGAATTTTTCCAAGTTTCCCACTGTTTGTAATGATACTGGTAGTCCTTGCAGTTACTACTCCCTTAAGGCAGATCCCAAAACACAACTAACACACAAGTTTATTAAACTTTGGCATTTCTTCTGCGTTCAATCCTGCCAGAGGCTGCTCTGGCCTTGAAGCCACATATCTGCACAAACAGTGGTGTGCTAGAATATGCATGCCGACAGACAGGACTTACTAGCCCTGGCATAACACTCTACTAGCACAGCTACACCAACACCTTCCCCACCGTGTGGGTTATCCAGTTATGGCGGGTGCCCCCTAAAAGGATGTCAACAACAGCTAACACAAACAAGCCACTTAAGCACCTTGTGTCCTTAATTATGCAAATAGAACTGAGGTCATAGTTTTATACATAGCTCAATAAAAGAGAGGAATCAATAATTACTGTTGACAACTGCATTAAATCTAAGCAACACTTCTTATAAAAAGAAAGGATGTTAAAAGGCTCTCTTTAGGTGCTACAACACTGGCAAACTATTGCTGGTTTGCATGCTACCTAGTTTGCATTTTAAATGCCTGTTGGCTAATTTATTGTCAACAAATAATACAAGTGCATGCGCTTATGATCATACTGAAGCGTGCCCTTTGCCAGGTCACAGTGATGCGAGGGGAACCAAAAGGCTTATCACAATCTCCTCTCCCATTAAAAAGTCAGCCTCTTCTCCATACATCAGGTTTGCATGGACCACAGGCAATCAATGTGTTCAGTTTTTCTAACGTTATTACACTCACAACTTGAGTAAATGCAGACCACCACCTCTCTTTTTATGAATTAAAGGTGTGTGGTTTGGATATCAGACTTTGACCCCATTTTTCTCTGGAAATCCAAAAATTCCATTTTTCAGGAATCCAAACACACATCCCATATGCATATAAGAACTAATGGAAAAGGCACAAAAATACAAATCTCAGCCTCTAGTTTGGGTTTCTGATTTTCTATCTATTAAGCATTTCAAAGTATACTAATTCAGCTTGCCCTACCACTGAAAACTGCAAATGAGCTGCTACCCTCTCCATGCAGGCTAGATGTATGTCAAAAAAGGCATTAAGTACAGCAGCATTTATGAAGTGCGTGTAAGGTAAGATTATTAGTTAAGGATTTTCGAAGTTTTATACAAAGCACATTGTGTTTGTTAATAGCAAATGAACTTTAGATTAAAAATATGCTTCATGCAAATGAGAACATCTATTACAACATGCACTCAACTGAAGCTATGCTTTTCCCAGGGAAAATAAAGGGCTAGTAGAATAGAAGTGTTTTTTAAAAGTATATTAAACACACAGCTAAGCAAATTGTCTGCACTCCTTTCAAAAATAAACAGCCTTAAAAGAAAGAGAACAGACACTCAAAATAGATATGCACTAACGAAGTTCTAGATAAGGGCAAGTCAGTGAGGATGACGTATCTTGTCACTGAACCAAACTTGAGACTGTTCCAAACTTGAGACTGAAATCCAATAAAAATGAAGTCTAGCCCAGAACAGATTATGATATATTAATTTCTCGACCCAAACAGGAACTAGAAGTTATCTACTAAAGCACAAACTGAAACACACACAACTGGGTGTACCCTCTCCTTTTAAAGCTAAAAGAATCTGTTTAGAAATAAAACAAATAGTGAAGAAACTTCTTACTATGCATTTTGTGTTTGGTGTTTTTTTTTGGTTTTTGGGTTTTTTTCCCTAAGTGGCAGAAAAAGGAAGTGGAAACTGTTTTGCTTAATGCACCCAGAGTGACCTTTCGGAGGCCAAGATTTCCTGATAACGAAGTTAAAGGAGGAGCTGGGAAAACAGATGCAAATAGAGCACAAAAAATCCCCTCCAACTAAAATCAATTCCAACAGATTAAATTTTCAGAGGCCTATTAGTGATTTGCATCAAAGCAATTCAATCAGTGAAAAATAATCAGACCATGTTTAAAGAAACGCAATCAGTTTAAAAATTCAGAGGTTGCATACTAACTAACCATTAGAACAGACACATAATTCAAAGACTATGACAGTTTATTTAATTTGGACATCCAACAGCATTATACAAATTTTCTTTCTTCTGCTACAATTGATGACTGAGGTCACATTCTTCTTGAGGTAAGAACCATCTTTATCAGTCCTGGTCTGTAACTAAATACAATACTTACGCCTACCCAGAAACTCCTGAAGTCAATGAAAAGATGCTCAATAGCTTTGATACCGATTTCTACCATCTTGCAAGCAACAACAAAAGGTACACAGTGGGGGAGAGGGGAAGGTTAGAAAAACTGTTTCAAGAAAAAAAAAAAACAAACAACAAAACAAAACCAAACCCACTGTATTTTAATTGAAGCTGTAGGACGTGCAGTTAATTTTAAAACACACTAAAGCAGAAATACCTCTTTCAAACTGCATATTAAAGATTTTTAAAAGATATTTGGAAGCATTAAGTGTTAGTCAGGTATGAGCCAGTTTGGGGATTATTTTAGAGGCAGGTAAAGGACGTTGTCCATAAAGCTTCAGCGTGTAATTCTAGAACGATTAACACGCAGACATTTGAGACTGCTCGCCTAAAATAAAAGTGTACCCATATCTCAACTGGCAACTGTGCTACAGACCAGAATGAAACAGATACACCAACAAGAGAAATAAAATAAAATAAAATTTGGTAATATATATGCAGTGAATAAATTTTGAAAGTGTAATTATAATGAGTTTTTAGGAAACTGTCAGTGATCTTTGAATGTCCGATATACAGCTTCTAAACATCTCAGATGCTTGGTACTTCCAAACTCAATGAGAATGGAGGAAATTATCATTTCTTTACATTCTCGTGGACATTAAAATTCTAAAGCCTTTCATAAAATGTAGGCTTTTGACACTATTTATGGTACAAAGTTCAAAGCATGCACCAAATTTTGATAAACAGAATGAGATGGAAGGGGAACATGGAAGGAATGATACTCTTTGTGCATTCTTGAACAAGACATTTTCAAAACTTCTGATTACAGAACAGGAAAATATAGTGAACTACTGGTGTACAACCACCTGACCTGAAAGGAAAACTGAATGTGAAGAAAAATTAAACTTATTTCATGAAGAGCACTGCACAGATTTTAAAAAGGCAGAATCTATTTCAAATTGAGACTGAATTTAGCATTTTGTTCTGGCTATCAAGTTTCCCACTCCTTGGGATATCAGAAGAAATAAGTTGTAAAAGCGTCACTATATGCTGTTAAATAGTTGCAATCTTAACTGGGAATATGAATCCTCTTTCTTGTTTAAGGACAGCCTAGTGAAGATAGTTTACAAAGACTTCAGAATTTTTACGATGAAAGGCACTCTAAAAAGCCTTTGTCTTCCACTTTATGGTTTAGCTAAAACCACAATTATTCTGCATTGTGCATGCACTATTGTCATAAACTGAGCATTTAAGATCACAACTCCCAGAAAAAAATAAGAAAGTCCGTAACAGAGAATCATATGGCCCTACGTGTTTTTTTTTTTTGTTGTTGTTCCTGGCACGCTCAGCTGTTCACAGCAGAGACCGAGTTTGACAGCTGCATTCCACTCTCCTTGCAAACTAAACCCAACATTCGACACCATTCAAGTGGCCTCTTCATTTTGCCTGCTGTTTTACTTGCGTATTCTCATATATGTACTGACTAGGGACTACAAGGTACTTGTGACAGTTCTGCAGTGTTGATATAATCCAGTACCTGAATATTTCTATCAGCTGAAGAAAACAAAGTCAATTTCAAATTTACTCTTCTTCACAACCTCTTGGTAATTAAAACTCCCATACCTCCCCAAAACCCTACTCCTGAACCCTGATTATTTATACCATCAACCTACGACATTTGCCTATTTTAAAACATAGTTTTCTCACCTTATGAGGTCTCAAACAATTACGCAAGGAAAATAATTTGCTGACTACACCCAATGCTGTAAAATATGCTCAGTTGACACATCCGAGGCAAACAATGACTGGCCAGGTGCTTTCAGTTGCTGTAGTCCCTAGTGTCAATTACAAGTGACAGCATTGCTCCTAAAGGTGAAAGGCGGCTGGCAGGGAACACAGGCTTCTGTTCCCTTCCTAAACTTATGGTTACACAAGTGAAGACAAGGCAGGTTCATACACGCTCCCTAATTATCTTAAGGTTTTGTGTAAGACAAAATTGTTTTCTGTGCGAGTTTCCAGCCTCCTGCTCTCCTCTATTTATAGTTTGCCAAGTAATTGCAGCACACCATTGATGAGACGTTTTGTTTGTTTTATTTAGGTTATTCTGCACTAGCCAAAAAGCCAATCTATAAGAACAGATAGGTATTAACCCTGGACACGTGAAGATAAGAAGGCTCAATTCTCACAGAAATACTTATCACTGATCAGAACTTTCCTCCTTTTTTTGTACAATAGCAAAAATTTCTCAGTCTGAGTCCAGAGCTGATTTGGGGTATAAAGTAAGGACATCTTACTGCTACTTTGTCATGATGTGGTAAAGCAAGTGACATCTGTTTCTACCCTTTCTTCCCTCTCTCCACCCCAACTAAGTTTTCAGTGACATCATATGGAAGGGGAAAAAAAAATCCGTAAAGAAAAACTCAACTACATTATATTTCTTAGAAAGAGCCCACAGGCACGTACAACAAGCATAGCAAAAAGATAAACGTTTTTCTAGTTGATGCAGGATGTTTTTCTAAAAATTTTAGGTAGATTGTTCTTCATCTCAGATTACACCTAGTTACTAAACTTGTTTTTATTATGATTTACTGATTTTATTATTTACTCATTTTTCAAATGGTTAGTAACCACATACCATGTTTACAGTGCTTGTGAGAATAAATACCGACTGGGTAACTACAACACTGAGGAGCAACTTAACAGACAGTTCTGAAAAAAATGACCAATTGATACTTTTAAAATGAATATGCTGATAATTTTAAGGGAATATAATTATGTTATATGTCAACCTTATGGGAATGAAACTTAATATTTATGTTGTTAGTCCACAATTTTAAGGATAAAGAGAATGAAGAAAGGGTTTGAATTGTGACAGAAACCCCAAACATATGTATACATATATATATAATTATAAATGTGTATATATATTTATAGATCATATATATGTGTATACATATTAGAACCAGAAGCTGTCTTAAGATTGCTCTGATAAAAGATAAAGCTAAAGTTCTCACCATTGCTATTGTTTATTTAATGGACATTAGGCATTTTGCATGGACATCGGTATTTTAAAAGGAACTGCTTTGGAAGTAAAAGCTATGGAGGTCTGCAAATCTAGTGAGTTCCCAACTTACATACCATTTCACACTAACATCAAAGTAAGGTGAAACAAGGTCAAAGAGCATTTTTGTGAAGTCAAAGGCATCTTACACTGCAGTGCATTTGCATGCCACTGATCTGGATCCCACAGGCTACAATTAGTCCAAAACAGATCACAGGTCACAAGATTTCCATCCTGACGCACAACAAACCTTCCCATTACAACCTTAGCCAAGCAGCTCTACCTACGGTTTTGCTTGCAAACCAGGACTGAGGGAAGCTTTAGCATTTACTACAAGCAGTACTGTAGTAGCCAGCAGTGAGCCTGCGTGGAACACCCAAACCGCTCTGATATTATCAAGGGCAAGGCATCTTTCCTGGGACGCTTTCAGTCCTGGTGGAAGAGAGCTGAAGGATAAGACTAGGCCTCAGAAACTTTCCATACTAAGCCAGCAAGTAAAAGAAAAGCCGAGGAGCTCAGCTTCACTTGAGGGTGCAGGAGAGCCAGCCACCTGAGAAGTGAGTCAGTGCAAGGCCTCAGGTTTGGGTGGGCAGGAACCTCAGGTTCAGAGATTAAAACCCAGAGAGAAGCATAATGCCTGTGGCAAAATTAGACGGAAAGGAAATACTGCTGCGTATAGCAATTTTGTAGATCTGTCACGGAAGAAAAACGGCCGAGAGACTGGGAATGAGCTAAAATTTGGTGGATGCAGGTAGGACAGACAACCATGAGACTGAGCAGTAGTTGGACAGAGGCTAGGAAGAGGCCTTTGACTATTAAATAAAGGGACTCTGGTGAAAAAGAGGATGAGATGGCACCATTTAAAAAAAAATATATATATACACAACTTATAACATGACCGCTATGGAGATCTGAACTAAGATGTACTTCTTTCGGGATAAGAACTACTTGGGGAGGGAAGCACTCTTCCATCACCACCCATCTTGAACCTTCTCACAAACGTGGCCATGAGTATTTATCTGCTACCTTTGGAAAGATCATCCTTTTTTACGATGAATTTGTCATACTTGTTTTTAATTGCCAAGAGTCTGAAAAACCTCCAAGTGATACTTTTGGATTCTGCTCCTGCGTGAATAATGCAGGTGCATGGGGTAACAAATCATAAACAGAGATTTTTATTTTAAAAGGAAAAGTATATATATATAATTTTATGTTTGTTGACAGAGCTAATATGATGCTGATATCACCCTCACATAAGCACTCCTCCACTATACAAAAGAAGTTACTTTAACTACTTTGGATTTAACACTGGCACGAAGAGAGTAATTTTACATCATCACAGGTACAGAGGAACATTTCTAAACACAATTTCTTTGCCCAAACAAGTAATAAAAATAAGTTATAACCTCATACTAAGAACAAACATTCAGACCTAGCACATAAAATTGTGAACAACAACATCTATTTCTTTCTGACAACCACATGCAAAAATCAGTAAATATTTGAGCATATTGAGTATTCTCAGTACTATGTAAATAGCAGATTAAGTAGACACAATATTCTATGCAACTAATTTAATGCCCAAAATAAACACATCAAAAGAATTTTAGATCAACAGCACATCGTGTGCCGTTATGAATAATGTGCTGAAATCTGCCAAGCTATTTTTGAACACTTTCAAAGAACTTCAGTATTTTGAGATGGGACTGAAGACATGTTGATGTTTTTATTATAGAATTTACTTTACCAATCTGGCAACGTAGTCTCCTTAAATTAGCATTAAAATACTGTATCTTTTAAAATTGAATCCACACCTCCCCTTTTCAGCAGAAACACTCCACATTTCAATGACATGGTGTTATTATCCTAAACAGCATTTAGGGCCAGAAGACAGCTAAAGCTTTGGACATTTGCAATTCTTCCACTGTTGGGGAAGACCTCCAAGTAGCCTGTACACTCTCATACAAAAGGTTAAGGTGTTAAATGTTGTTCTGTTTTGCCTGTATTTCTACTGGTTTAGTATAAAAACATAAACATAAGGTTGAGACCATTAATATCAACGTAAGGGAGTAAATATGTATTCTAGCATTCCATTTAAAATACAGCTTCGTTAATAAGAGGTAGATACAGCAAATTTTAATTGTTCTTTTGGTTACATAGTCTTTTCAAATTTAATCTCAAGGTATATTCAGTTTGCATAACCTCCTCTGAAATTGTATCAGTCACAGGGTTTTCAACAATGTTTCAAAACACATTCTCCACTCCCAATTCTTGAAAACCACTACAGTATGTGGTGTCAAAGAAAGAGCTTTATGATTTCAACTGTGTATCAAAGTCTGACCTCAGGTCATTTTGGAGTGTGGGTTATTTTCAACCTACATGAAATGTAAATGGTAGAGGTTACTTTTTCTTACACTACGGTGCAAAAAAAAAAAAAAGCAAGGTGCAAGCTGACTGTGAAAAGCTCCTTCGTTTAGCAGTCAAAAGATCTGGGGGAATCTCAACAGCTCTCAAGCTTAGTCAGAGGACCTTGAAAGAATGCCATTACTGTCAAGTCTTTCTACATGTATTTTGGCACGAGTTGATTTCCCTATGCTGCTTTATGTTGGCACACTTTGTACATCAAACATTACATAATCTTCTGTCTAGCAGCATACCACCATTTATTTCCTGTTTCTTTTCTAAAACAAGGAAGCTTCCCTGCTTCAATCACTGTCTCAATCATCTAGCAAATCAGTTTTGCTTACAAGGCACCAGACTGGAAGACTGGACAGAGGTCTAGAGTACCTCCTCTCACTTCTCAAGATTCACATCAGGAAACTAACGCTACTTACAGAGAGCTGCCCAGCCTTGAAGGAACCCTTAATGTAGGTCAACCCAAAGATGATGCACGTGCCTTCAAAACAATATATGGACTTGGAGAATTTAGAAAAAATACATTCCACTATCAGTTCTACATTCTCACCTGTACCATATATTTAATTAAATCTGTCCATCCACAGGAGCCATCAGCACTTCTTCATTACAATACATTACTTGAAGGATTAATGCCTCTGATATGCTACCACTGTCTAACTTCTACAAGGTTAAATTACTAACTTCAAAACAAAAATATATCTACGCTAACAGTGCTAATCTGCACTACCAGATTTGGATTTTTTTGAGGACCTAGGAAAGAATGAAAACAACTGATAAAATACACATTACAAGTAAAGTAGGAGTCACTGTATATTATTTTGTCACAGGAAGATAGTTCTTGATAGTAATAATTCAGCTTCTAAAAGGCTTTCCATCAGATGCTGTAAGTTTCCTCACATTCCAAGCTACAATTAAGCCAAGCACACATATTTTCCAATGACACAGACTTAACAACTGCCTTGCAGCAATACTCAGGAGTTCGACTCCAAGGACAGGACTCTAATAACAACGCAGACTAACTAGCTTGTTTTCCTCCCTTTACACATTTGTGCATTAAAAGACAGCAGGCATTAAAGTACCTCCAAGACTCGTACAGATGACTACACCATGAATAAGGCAGCACACTACAGAACCAGGAGGTTGCTCTCCTCCAGTTAGTTGTGTGAGGAGCAAAACCCGCGGCGTGCTCAAGAGGTACTACTCCTCAAGAAACAAAACATTAAACTCCCTCAGATCTACCATCATGGAGGGTTTCTTGATGAAAGGCATAACAGCAACCTGGAGTTAATCAGACTATAGGCTGAAGAGTATTTGAAATCCCATCGACTATGTTGAATACACACTGCGCAACTTTTAACAACTCCCAAAATACTTCTGTTTCCCTACAGGAAACATCTCAGACTTGCGCGCAGTAACCCATTTTACCAACCACCCCTGATTTTTATTTTTTTTTAGTTTTTAAACTCTGCTTTTTGTTTGTCATTAGCGAGGCTGAAACAGGATACCCCCAACACCTTCTCAAAACCTGCCAAGATAACCAGGCCCTCCGCGAACCTTTCCCACCCAGAGCGAGCTGGGCGGCCTGACACCAAGGGCTCCCCCGCCACAAACCCCCGCGGGCTTCCCCCACGGCGGGGCGGCACACGGCCGAGCAACCCACCCGCGGGAAGGGGACGGGGACCACCCCGAAGGGGACGAGGGCTGGGAGGCCTCTGAGAGGGGACAACCTCGGGCCGGCATGTGGCGACGGGGCGGGGGGCCCACACTTGGGGGAAGAAGGCAGGAGGGGGGCCAGGGGAGGCGGCCGCCACACCGAGCCCAGTCTTTCCCCGTCCGGGCCGTGCGGCACGGTGGGCACGGCGAGCAGCGGGGCGAGGACACCCCCCACCCCCCCCCGGGTCGGGGCGCGTCCCGGCGGGCTCCCCTTACCCACGGTGGACTTGCAGGCCTCGCAGAAGGTGTCGTCGGTGAAGCGCTCCATCAGGCTGGTCTTGCCCACCCCCCGCGACCCGATGATGATCACCTGCAGCTTGAAGTCGGCCGGCCGCGGCGGCTGCTTCCTGCGGCGGGACTGGCCCCCGGAGAGCGCCGGCGACCCCCCCGCCGAGCCCGCC
>VYZM01000169.1:130955-147530 GCA_013398915.1 Dromas ardeola | reverse complement strand
CGCCCAGCGCCCTCTACCGCCCCGGAGCCGCGGCCCCGCGCCGCAGTGCCGGGGGCGGGGAGCGGCCGCCCGCTCCGCCCTTCCCCCGGGGCTTAGGCTGGCCGAGGGTCCCTGCCGGAGGTGCCCGCCTCTGCCGGCCTGTGTGCAGCCCGCAAGTGGGGAGGGATGGGGGGAGAGCGGCCCCGCGCCTCAAGGCCCGGCGTCCGTCGCCTCAGCCCCTTGGCTGAGGTGAGTGAGGGGTGGCCGCCTCCGGCCTCGCACGGCCGGGGCCTGCCCGGTCAGGCCTCGCTTCGAAGCCCAATGCAAGATGTCCCCGCCGGGACGGCTGCGTCTCTCTCTAAATTTATCTTCGATTAGTCCGGCAGACCCCCTGTGTAGGGCGGGACGCACCGTTCTGGTGTGGGACAGGGGTGGGTTTCACTGTCGAAGCCAACCCGAATACCTTGCTCCTGGGCATGGGCCTTTTCATCCCAACCGCCTGTGCGTGCTCAAATTCCAAGCAAAGGGAAAAATTACATTGGCGGAAGTAGTGTCGTAAATCATGTGAAGGAAAATGATCAGGGTAAGCGTTGCTCGCTGTAATTTTTGAGGAAATGTCCGCCTCTCCAAGCACTGAGGACCTAGTGTTCACAGAATCCAGGTTTTTCCGCAGCAGCTGGCAGCAAAGATGCGGGCCTGGCTTCCGGAGGTAGAACAAATTCATGCTTTTAACTGATATTTGCAGGTAGACGCAGTATTCTTCTGAACATCAGAAGTGAAGGCAGCCAAAGCTAGTGGATGTTTGAGAAAATTTGGTCCCATTTTTCTTGATTCTTGGTAGCATTTGTAAGCAAAGGAAATTCCACAAGGGAATGTCAAATTGGGCTTTACGCTTAGGAAACCGTTGCCATACAGGAATGATTTTCTCAAGAGCTAATTTTCTTCAAGAATCAAGAGACAGGCTGACAGTAAGGCTATGTTGTCAAGAACAAAAAACCAAAAAACAAAAGAAATAGTACTAGTTTAACATTTTTCTTAATTGTCACTAATTTTCATCACCAGCGGTACTGACAGTTCTTCAAACAAGTAGCATGGTCTAAACCTTTAAAAAAAACACCTTAACAAATCAATCCCAACCCTTCTTGTGCGTTACTCTCACCCTACCCTCTTCTTACTGATTATCTGTAATGCTATAATTAGGTAGGTGAAGGGGCGATCCATCACTAAGAGTGAAATAATCTGGCAAGTAGAGAATCGTAACAAGATAACCTTTTTGTTTGGAGTTTTTTTTCCACTTATTTCCTTCCTCTAGAATTATAATGTTCTCCAAAATCAGGCACTTGCTGTGACCCATCATAGATCTTCGAGATTGCTCGGCTCTTCCTAAATTGTGCAGACCACTAGGTATGTTGTAGACTGTTCCCCCACGTTCATTATCGGTCATTAGAATAGCCTCAGTTTCACATACTATTTTATGTCCTACCAACTCATTTCAAACAAGGTAATTCAAATGAATCTAGGTGGACCACTGTGTTTCTGTACCTGCACATAGATATTCAGCAACATCAATATTTATTTTCAGTCCCTCATTAAATGAAGTGAACTGTGAATACCGGGCTTCAATTGCGTGGCCTTGAGTGGTTTGCATCTTTTGTGCAGCAGGAGAACTTTTTCATGATTAGTCAACAGCTGCAGAGAATCCACATACATGAAATGAATTCCTTTGGGCCTCCAGTCTGTCACATTTAGCAGTCTGTCACCAGCCACTGCAACTCTTCCTTTTTATTCCTCTCTGGCTACTTGGTGGGGCCATCTCAGCAAGCATGCATAGATTTTTCACATTAGCTCGTTTGTGGCATCCAAACTTTTCTTTCAGCATCTGTTTTCAGCTTTCCCACACTGACATGTATAGTCAAATACCAAGTACCATAGAATCATAGAATATCTCAAGCTAGAAGGGACCCATAAGGATCATCAAGTCCAACTCCCTGCTCCTCGCGGGACTACCTAAAACTAAACCATAAGACTAAGAGCCTCATCCAGATGCTGCCTGGTGCTGTGACAACTTCCCTGGGAAGCCTGTTCCAGTGACCGACCAACCTCTCAGTGAAGAACCTTTTCCTAATGTCCAATCTGAACTTCCTCTGATGCAACTTCATTCCATTTCCTTGTGTCCTATCACTGGTCGCCAGAGAGAGGAGATCAGCAACCCCCCCTCCGCTGCCCTCCTTGAGGAAGTTGTAGACTGCAATGGGCTTACCCCTCAGCCTTCTCCTCTCCAAGCTGAGTAAACCAAATGACCTCAGCTGCTCCTCGTAAGTCTTGCCCTCGAGGCCTTTCACCATATTGGTTGCCCTCCTCTGGACACACTTTAATAGTTCAATGTCCTTCTTATATTGAGGCACCCAAAACTGCATACAGTACTCGAGGTGGGGCCGCACCAGTGCACTGTAGAGTGGGACAATCGCCTCCCTGGACTGGCTAGCTATGCTGTGCTTGGTGCACCCCAGGACACAGTTGGCCCTTTTGGCTGCCAGGGCACGCTGTTGACTCATATTCATCTTGCCATCAACCCAAACCAACCAGTAGAGCAATAGGTCCTCGTTTGTCAAGATCAAACCACAAATCTCAGGCAGAATAAGAAGCATCTGGACAGCCTGCAGTACTGCAGAAATTAGTTTGTCATATCCCCAACTATTTCACTCCAAACAGAACAAGCATTTTTATTGCAGCTTCCCTCCCCTCCCCCCAATAGCTGGGCTTGGGTTTTCTTTAGAAAACAGACCATACTATCAGTAGCTGCAGGTGGAAAGTTTTTCAAATAGACTTTCAAAATGGTCTTCTGAATTTCACTGCTTTATATCAGCAATATCATTCATTGCTTGAAATGTAATTCCTTTTCCAAGGAATTACAGGCGATCAGGGCCAGTCAACATGGCTTCATGAAAGGCAGGTCCTGCTTGACAAACCTGATCTCCTTCTTTGACAAAGTGACCCACTTGGTGGATGAGGGAAAGGCTGTGGATGCTGTTTACCTGAACTTTAGTGAGGCCTTTGATACAGTTTCCCACAGCATCCTCCTGGAGAAACTGGCTGCCCGTGGCTTGGACAGGAGTACTCTATGCTGGGTTTAAAAACTGGCTGGAGGGCTAGGCCCAGAGCGTGGTGATGAATGGAGTTAAAGCCAGTTGGCAGCTGGTCACGAGTGGTGTTCCCCAGGGCTTGGTATTGGGGCCAGTTCTCTTTAATATCTTTATCAATGATCTGGACGAGGGGATCAAGTGCATCCTCAGCAAGTTTGCAGGTGACACCAAGTTAGGTGGGAGTGTTGACCTGCTTAAGGGTAAAAAGGCTTTGCAGAGGGATCTGGACAGGCTGGATAGATGGGCAGAGGCCAATGGTATGAGGTTTAACAAGGCCAAGTGTGACCCAAGATCCTGCACTTGGGTCACAACAACCCCATGTAGCGTTACAAGCTTGGGGAGGAGTGGCTGGAGAGCTGCCTGGCAGAAAAAAACCTGGGGGTGTTGGTCGACTGTTGGCTGACTATGAGGCAGCAGTGGGCCCAGGTGGTCAAGGTGGCCAGCAGCAGCCTGGCCTGTATCAGGAACAGAGTGGCCAGCAGGACTAGGGAAGCGATTGTCCCCCTGTACTTGGCACTGGTGAGGCCCCACCTCGAGTCCTATGTCCAGTTTTGGGCCCCTCACCACAAAAAAGACATTGAGGTGCTGGAGCGGGTCCAGAGGAGGGCAACGAAGTTGGTGAGGGGTCTGGAGCACAAGTCTTATGAGGAGCGGCTGAGGGAGCTGGGGTTGTTCAGCCTGGAGAAAAGGAGGCTGAGGGGAGCCCTTATCGCTCCCTACAACTACCCGAAAGGATGTTGTGGAGAGGTGGGGGTCGGTCTCTTCTCCCAAGTAACAGGCAATAGGACAAGAGGAAATGGCCTCAAGTTGCGCCAGTGGAGGTTTAGACTGGATATTCAGAAAACATTTGTACACTGAAAGTGTTATTAAGCATTGGAACAGGCTGCCCAGGGAAGTGGTTGAGGCACCATCCCTGGAGGTATTTAAGAGACGGGTAGACGTAGTGCTCAGAGATATGGTTTAGTGATGGGTTTTGTCAGAGTTAGGTCGGTGGCTGGACTAGATGATCTGAAAGGTCCCTTCCAACCTAGGCAAGTCTATGATTCTATGATTCTATGAATTGGATATGCCACAGTATTAGTTTGTTAGTACTACTTGCCATCTCTGGGTGAGCTGATAGCATTTTAATCAATCTCTCTGGCTGTGAGAGCTTGGAGGGACTGATGCCTTCATCTAGATTTCTTCCTCTCTTACCCATGCCAGAAAGTGATCATTAGAGGAAGGGTCATTATCAAAAACATGGAAAATGGGTTCTCTGGTTGAGCTGGGAAGAGATCATGTTTCAGACCTGGAGATGACATTTAATAAGTGTAAAGTGTGATCTATGGCATAAACAAATAATTTGGAATTAAGATTAAATACCATTTTAATGAGTTGCATTCATCTCAGATGAGTTTATTTAACTTTTTTTGAAGTTTTAAACATGTATTTATTTCAGAGATAGAGGGGACTGAGCTGCACAGATGGATCAAGTTGATTGAGGGCACGATTTTTTTAAACCAAAGTACCGTTACCATTCATAATACGAATACTCTTTTATAAAGAGGTTTATATTGGTATGGTTCATATACTTTCCCTAAGTAGGAGCCTGTATGTATGATGTATTAAGTGTATGTGCATCAGTAGAATCATACCTAAACGAGAAGGATGTACTGGTATTACTATATAAAAAAGTTTTGGTAAAGCTGTACAACTTTTATGGATACCCTGGCCTACATTTCAACTCATTTATGTACACAAATAAAAGATCAACATGGAAAAAAAAACACAATCAAATACTAGCACGAAAAGCAGAGGAAGAGATGGGATTTTGATTTCCTCGTAATTGTTTGGTGAAAAATAATCAATATGCTGGTAGGTAGTATAGTCTGAGTTGCAATGTTTTCATTACAAATTAAATTGGTATTGGCCAGCAGAAAAAAGCTTGGGAAAAAAGCTCAGAAAAAAGCTCACAGAAACGGTACAGCAGCATGGTTGAAACAGAAAAAGAGCTTCTGACCTCTTAAAAAGCAAAGAAACGAAAGAAAAAAAGAGTCCCCAAACCTCTTGTTTTATTAATAAGCAGAGGTATGGAAAAAAGGGCTATTTTAATACATTTTCAAGCTGTGTTCTTAGGGCAAATCAGAATTAATATTTCCATCCCTCCTTTATATCCCAGACACTCGTAGGGCAGCTGGTGCATGTGTTTATGCTTGGAAATGTGAAAGGAGACTTGCTTTAATGTGATGACCTGTTTGGAGATGTCACTTTGTGTCTGTTTCCACTGTACAGCCTTTAGTATATATCCCCTGTATGTTTTCTGTCATGCCCTATGCCTAAACTCTTTATTTTTGTGCAGTTTCTTTTGCCTTCCGCTGTATCTTGTACTCATCTATGTTTGATCCAAGTTGAATTTATTTCAAGAGAAATATTTAAAAAAAAATACATGAAGTATTCTTTTGGAGAGAGGAGAGAGCAGGGTTGATTGGCTAGACCATGTCTGTCAAACCCAGTCTCTCTAAGCCTAAAGGATATTGATGGAATATCGACAGACTGGTCATCATTCCAGTGGAAGGAACTCTTGCTACTCAACAGAGTACAGCGGTATAGTTAATCTAAATGTCTCTTTAATCAATCTTTCTCACAGTCTGTTCTGCAGTACTTACACGATAACATCTGAACTATGTTACTGTTATAATTAATGTCTCTTTTCAGTACACATCTAAAGGGATACCGCTGTGCCCGTATTACAGATGGGAAACTGAGTCCCTGGTATTTTTGGCTGTGTACTGTTTTAGACTGGTGCGAAAAATTTTAGGTGGTTATTTTATGTGTTAAGTCTTGAGGACTTCCCTTCAAAAACTGGTTGGAATTTGCTGGTTTGGAAAGGGTGGCAAAATAGTTTTTAGGACAATGGCAGTGAAAATGAACACAAGATAGGGACTGCAAGCTTACATGCGCACGCTGCCAGAGTAGTCTAAAAGCAGGATTTTAAAGCTTGTGCTGTAGTACGTTGGAAAAGTTATAACACCTCAGAAGAGTAACACAAGAAACAGTAGTCTTAGCAAGTCTTAGCAAGAAATGCTAAGCGCAGGGGTATAGCTAACATCTCTCTTGCCCTCAGAGTTCAAATTTTTATACAGCTTCTTCAAGGTGTATAGCAGAATGCAGATTCTCCCTCCCAGATTAATATCCTAAGACAATCTTTTCTCAAATATAAATGAACTCAGTGGCTACTGTTAGCTTCATTTCTCCTTTCTCTACTCTATAAATTTGTGAAAAGATATCAACACTCTGGATCTAGATGCAACTTTTTTCTTTGGTGGAAATAAACAATTACCATTTTTCCCGTTTTCAGAAATGTCAACTCTGAATATTTTTCCCTCTTTTATTTCAGGGTGGGCAACTGTGATTCCCATGTAAATTTTAGATATACTTTCTAAACTGTTTTTATTCTGAGCAATAACCCCCTTTTCAATATGCTTGTTCGTTTCCAGACTTTAGTATTTTATTTACTGTGTGAGTGGACTGAAAGAACGTTTTTCCTAGGCTATCAGAACCCATTCTGGGATTTGAAAGGATAGTAATTTTGAGTGATATCACACCCTGTTTTAGTTCCTTAATATCTTTTTTTCCCCTGAAAATTCAATATTAGCATTATTGCATCCGTATTGTTCTCATTTTTGACAAATTCCATACACCCATGAGATATTTATCATCCAGTATCAACATGTCAGAGTGAGTATGATTAAATCAAAGAAGAAAACAAACAAAAATTAGAAAAAGTCCTACTGTAAATGGCTCTGCAGATTCTTTATTGTATTATTGATTTTAAGCAGGTCTCCTCATTGATTTTGGTGGGGAGTTTGGTTAAAAATCAATAGGATGATAGTGCCTCCTGACTGTACCTTCAAATTTGTACAAAGATAATAAAAGGATTTTATGTGAGGGAGGGACTTTTTACAAGTACCATTAGTATGAGAGTTAATGGGCTGTATTCTGATCACTGTCACTGTAAGTTTTCCTTTGACACATCATGCAGATCATGCACGTAGAGAACAGGCTGTACGCATATAATCCATACCTTTCTTCATGCAGGAGAGAACAGCTTTCCACATCTTCCTGGGATCCTGTAGATGATTTCTACATATGCAGACACCCTTGGGAGAACTGGAAGGAAATAAGCAGGAGAAAAGCACTCAGCCCTCAACTTCTAACAAATTTGGAGATGTGAACGCCTAATACCTTTTAGCTATTGCCATGGATTTGTGTGGTCTGCCACAGGAACTCTGGTCTGTTCTATGAAGGCAAGCAGCTCCCTATCCCCAATGAAAGGGTCTCTTAGAATTATATTTTGCTGAATTCCTTGCTTCACCGAAAATTATTATCACAAAGGAGCAACATCTTACTCATCATTGACTTCAGGGGAAGTGCTTCGTAGCTACACAGAGGCTTCAGATTTGGCCTTAGTTCTTTGGTCATATTTTACATTCAGCTTTCCAGTTCTGTGTTTGTTTTAAAAGTAACAGGAGATTCATTGTAAAAGAAGATGGCAATTTTGAAAGCTTTAGTACATGTATAAGGCATATGAAATTCACTCCATCGATCTATCCGTCCGTCCATCCATCCATCCATCCATCCAGGTAAAGCTGGCTTACTCCAGATGAACTGTGGGATGTAGTGGGGCAGAAGAGAGAAGTCCAGCCATGGGCAGTAAGTGGCGTGGATAGCTGCTGCAGCTTCTGCTTACCAGTGTTTGAAGCAATTCCCACTCTTCTCTTGGTACACCCATGTCGTGGCTTTTTGTGATACCCAAAAATACAAACAGAGACTGTGTTCATTGAATTCTATGGAATCAAACTGGTGCATACTTTTTTTTTTTTGATTGAAATTTTCAACAAAGTTCAGAAGAACACTAAAAAATGTACAGAGTGGTTTTGCTGGTGCAAGCATATTTACCACAGTCCTGTTTCTAGCAATGCTTCAAATAGTCTTAGATATAATATATTAGGTACTGAAATGACAAACTCAGTAGAGAGCAAAAAAATAAATCCTGCAGATAAATGTGTCTACAAACAAATTCTTGGAATAAAATTAAAGCTAATGATCCAATAATCTCTGACTACTCTAATATGATAAAACATGAAACATACCTTGAAGGTATGCAATATTATGGGGCTTAGGTTGTTATAATAAGCTTAACTGACCAAATTTGCTCCTTATTTTTAATCTTCGGCTTTTCCTAGCAATTCCAGAGAGCTTTTTGTTGTATAGCTTTCACATTTTTGATTAAACAGAAATAAACCCTGAGGTTTGATAATAAATATTGCTAATTATTATTATTAACTTAGAGGCCTTGAATTTAAAATTGAAGGGTTACAATTAGATGAAGGCATTAAAGTACTTTACTCACTATAAAGAATTGCATAATTTTTGTGGAGTCTTTATATGGGTTGTCCCCATTGTAACCAATGGCTTTTCAAAACTCACGAGTTTGTTTTCTTACTTGTATTTGGTGTGAAATACTAAAGGATAATTTTCCTCCAGAGGAAGACCTAGATCTCAGCGCAAGTGAGAAATTGAATGTTTTCTCTCCTGTGCAAACACACGTACACACACATGCTTGTGCATGCACACACATACGCATATGAAAACTAATGCTTCCTGTTAGTTCATTAAATGTTTCTTTCAAGAACTTGGAACTATTAAGAACTTGAACTGTTCATGCATTTCAAGACCACTAGGTGCTGCCTATTCACTGCAGCAAACCTTACAGTCTCTTGTAGTGAGTGGGAGGAAATGTGTGAGTATGTGAATTATTCATAGTTTCAGACTGAATTTGAGGCCTTTCGCTTCCGAAGGTAATCTGAACAACTGAGAATAAAGCTAAAAATATGGTAGAGGGCTTATGTTATGTAATTAGGAGAAGCATTTCCTCGGCCACTTAGTTTTGAGCCCGCAATTGCTGACACGGTGAATAAAAGGTGTCAAGAAAATCCTGCAAGAAGCCTTTCCAGTGTTTTAAGAAAGGAAAACACAAAAAGCCCTCTCGTATTCTGGTCGGACTGGCATAGGAGCGATTTACTGTCAGGCGATTACTGAAAATTGAAAAATGTAGTTAAGGTTAGCTTAAAAGTTTTAGCTCTGATGCTCATTATCATCTTAAATGTGACATCTATTGTTTTTTAAACAACACGTGAAGAGCTGGGTTCTTACAGTTAACACTCAATCCTTCCTAATTTATTTTATTACCTGCTAATTCTGTACATGCAACTGCAGATTAAGGACAGACAGACAGGAATAGGAGAAGAAAGTTTTTCTGCATGGTTATAATAGAAAGAAATGATACAAATCTCTAGCTTTAAGCAAGCCTATCCATGATAGTTGTAAATATGCTTAAGAGTGACGTGCCAACAGCAATCGCAACATGCGAGTCACCAGTTCACAGGCAAATGGAAGATTTTGGCTGCATGAAACGGCTTGGAAACCTGGGTGATTTTGCTGTGCATAACAAACCTGTGTTCCTATCTTCTAGAAGATGGACTGGTTTGAAAAGAAATACGGGACAACAAAATAGAAGTAAAGGGCATGGATAGTGTGTCTTTATTAGCATATTATGATAAACAAAACACTGAAATAAAATGTGCAGTTTGCAGAACGCAGGGTTATTGCTGCTAAGTGTGTTTGATATCACTGTTCTAATGAAGAAGAGATGATATTTCATTCTTCCTTTGACTCAAATGGACCATTTTTTTTTCAGTGGGAAGAATATCAGAGGTGGAAACTAATGTTGAAAGGCAAATGGAGCATTATCAAAAGTTTTTGCAAAGATTTAGGTAAAAATATGCAAGAGAACGATTGTTTTCTCCATATCAGTAAAATGACCCTAAGAATGAAGCTGTACTCACATTGTTTTTAAGGTCTGGAAAAAACCCATAATGCTTAAATAAACAATAAAATACAGTAATTTAGTGGCCTCGGTGAAGAAATTAATCACTTCTGTAAAATGTCTATGAATACCTCATGTAAAGATTGTCTTAAGGGAATATGTAGTCAGGTGACAGAATGCCAAAGGGAGCAGGCTAATGGGAAGAGCATGGGTAAGATTCTGAAGCAAAGTTTAGAAACCATAAAACCCGGCATGTTCAGCTTTCGGTTTCCCCTCTCTTTAATTGCAAGGTGCAAATTACATATCCCACAGTGATGTTATTTTTTTCCCCTGTAATTTCAGTATAGCAAGGCCTCATCCGTCAGTGCTTTGTCTGTTCTTTCACATTAAGCACTGTCTAAGAAGCGCAGGCTGCTACCAGTTGCGTGGAACAGGCATGACATTCCCATCCATGTTTCTGAAACCCTTGTTTTTCACGGCCACTGCAGGGTTCGGGGCCATACAGTCACAGTGTTCTCTGCTGCAGGTGTTCTCTCCTTTTGCAGAGCAAGAGACTTGGCATCAACTGGTCACACTGGCAGCGTTGTGTGAGGTTTATACAAATGTGGTCAAAAGAAAAATTGTTACGTACTGGAGGTGGGAACAGTCAAGCTCATCAGGTCCATGTCACTACTTTTTTGTAGTGCATGTTTTGTTTCCCAGCAGTAAAAATGAGCATGGTCTGGGGAAGAGTCTAATTGCATCATTCCCTTCTCCAGGAGATCTGCCAGAAAAACAGCTTTAAATCATGTCTAGGGTACAGAAGAAGTACTGGTTGCAGAGCCTGCCCCAATGAACCAGCTGTGTGGTGTCAAAGTTTTAAATTCCAAATTCCAGCTTTTTAACAATGTTATTTTCAGTTTAAGCTTGACCAAAGGATGTGCTTAGTGAATGTCACTGTTCAGAGATTAGCGTGTAAATGCCAGGCTTGTGTCTGATCACACAGCTGCCCAAGTTACAAGGTGTAGACCTTTATTTGTAGTGAAGCTGGCTTCTTTATGACAGGGATGACAAGATCACCATCACAGACATCTCATTTTCTGGATAGAACAGAACATTTACTCGACCTAGGCAAGGTAGAAAGGAGAATATCTGGTAGCATCTTCTAAAATGAAACATTTATATCAATAATTCACGGGCTGTTAAAGTTCTTCTTGAAATGATATTAAATAACACTAATTTTCAAATAATCTTGAAAACCTGAAGACATTCCAGCAAGGATTTCCAGTGTTGTTCTAGAGAAAGTGAAGGAAACTCAGGGATCTACTAATTTACTTAAATTCCATACTAAGTAACAAAACAGCTAATTTTGTTAAAAATAACATTATAAACTTAAACTGTCAATCCACATAATTTCATGGAAGGTAGAGCTTTCTTTCCAAACAAACTCATCATGTTTATTTTATACTGAACTATGGATCTGACGGAACAAGAGCAGTTGCATTGATACAGTACTGTTGGATTTCTCCAGTGGCTTTGATATAATACTGCACATTCTGAATAACAGATATGATTCATGTGGGGCAGCGTGCACAGCATATAGATTTAAAACTGGATTACTGAGAGGCCTTGTAATGCAACTGATACCAGGCTGACAGAGCTGGCTGTCTCCAGCAGGTTGCAAAGGGGTCATTAAAGTATTTCAACACTCTTTTTAAAATCAATTGTGTAGATGATGATACAGAATCTTTGCCTGGATGGTTAAAAGATGACATAAAGATCGACCAGGAAGTAGATAATGAATACAAGTCGCTTTACAGACAGGACTTAGTTGCCTAATTAAATGCAATTACGCAGTCCAAAGAACTGTGATTCAGAAGAGACACATCTGTAACCAGGAGTCATTACAGGGGCAGCAAAATCCGAGCTCTTCAGCAGGGCTGCTTTGTCTTGGCGTGTGGTTTTCGCTATGCTGTCCTTCGTTTTCAAATTAACTCTTTAGGGGCCACCTCAGGTCTGTCTGTATTGCATTGGCTTGCTTACTCTGTCTTGGTAGATGAATGACTCAAAGAAGAGTTGAAAGTTCACCATAGGTGACCATCTCAAAAGCAAACATTAATGCTAGGTTTTAGGAAGAAGGAGCAAAGGGAAACAGCGAAGTGGCTTTGCCAGTGCACATATCAATAGTAACAGCATTACTACAATACTGTCTTCATTTTTCATAGCTACGCTTCTAGAAGGATGTGGAGATATGGTTGAAGGATACAGAGGGTACAGAGCAATGTCGTGATAAGGTCTGTGGCTATCTCTGCTTGTATTATTGGCTTCTAACTTCTAAAGAAAGCAGAATGCATTTTCACCGGTGGTCCATGTTCATAACTTCACTTGAGTGGACCGTTCATTTCTTGGTTCGAAAAAGTCTGAGCTAAAAGTATTCAGAGAGAATCTGTGAGAATCTGTCTGCTTTCCAGTTCATGTCCTGAAGCAGTTTCTCTTCAGGGTTCACCCCACTGTTGTTCCTCTTCTTTGAGCTTTCCCTTCCCCATTTGATTCTTAAATGGTCCTTATCTTGTGACCATCTTTTTATGAAAGCCTATTGCCCACCCACTAGGCAAGATGAGCAAAGGAGATTAACTAAATAAGTCCTGCAGAGGCAACTGCATATTACTGTGCTCTTTAAAAGTTAAACCTGAAATTTTTAGAAAAGATGTTAATCATTGTGTACTATTCTAAAGATCCTCTATAATTACCTTTTCCTTTTCACCGACTTCACTGATAGCAGAGGGTGGACCAGTAATGATCTTTGGCTACACAGAGCTTTTTTCCTTTCAATGAAAGGACAATAGGTAATTATAGCTTATTAATGGACAAGAGAACAGTTATATACATACAGGAAAAATGTTAGTGTCTTATTCAAAGCTGCAGAGGGAAAACTTCCAATACATAGAGACGTTTTGTTTTATGGAAAGAGTCGGTTTTTTGTTTTTCCTCTAAACACTGGTTCTTCAGAGGCTCAGTAGCATTTTGCACACTGCATTAATTTGCTATTTAGCATTGTGTGAGGATTTGCATCTTATGGAAAGGGAAATCTACCAAAATTCAAAGCAGTTTCTGAATTGTTTTATTGACTCTAGTTCACATGGGTCTATTTTTTTTCAGTTAGCTACAGATTTGAAAACGGAAATTTAAAGTGCGATGTAAAACACCCCTGTCACTGGAAAAGTCTTGCAGTCTGCAAGCATCCCAAATGACATTTCAATATGTGCTTTTGCTATTTTTAAAGATCATTTTTTATATAACTCCAGTAACAACAGGTATTATTCGAATTTAAATGGTTTCCAGAATATTTAATAAGTCTTGTGGCTGCAAAAAACTATGTATATCACATTAATAAAGCTAGACCACCTGCCTCCTGCCTTGATCAATACATCAGTTGTTAGGGAAGGGATAACTCTGTGCTGTAAATTGTAGCTATTTGTTTGCAGTCCAAACCCTTTCCATTCATTTTTTTTTTTTTAAAAAGCAAAGAGAAATATGTCCTATTCCCAAGTCCCGAACAAATATTGCTATGACTCAGAAGTGCGATTTGAGATTAGGTTATTTCCATTTCAAAAGGAGCTTTGAGAAGAGCGGATACACGGAAGATGCAAAACCGCCAGGGTCTTTGTGGGCCACAATTTCTGAACTGTAATAGACTTTTTTATTATTATTTATTGTTAATAAGATGCACCACAAGATGGCTCTCTAACAACAAAAATAGTCAAAAAATCCAGAGCTGGTTCTAAAAATAGTTGTTGAGCTCTGATTGGGAGCAAGTTCTCTGGCACAGACCTGTGCGTGGTGCTGTTGGAGCTGAGGAGATACAGTTTAACCACCCTGACAATACCAAATGAATCACGTTTTTTTTTCCTGGTGTTATTTGCTTGCAGGAAGCAACTAGGATATAATAGCACTCACTTAAAGGTTCAACAGTAAATAGCCATGCCCACCTGTGACAAGTCAACAGTGTATTTGTTGAGTGGCTGCTGAGTGCAACATCGCAAGAGCTCAATGGCATTTTTAGCAGAAGAATAATTTCAAAATAATTTATATCCGACTTTTAGTGAAAAAAAGTGAAGGATTTGTTCTTACTTTGCACTATTTTGTTTTCTACTGTCCTTTTGAAAGGGAGATAAGCATGTTCCAGACTTCCATTTATTTACAAGAATTATGTACATACCTATTACTTGACCAATGTACAGGTTTGCTTGTTGGAAACAAAGATTTCCATCTGTGCAAAAGTGTAGTGGGAGAATATGCATGTGGAAAATATATAGCCAATAAAAGTATCAACCACAACTTTTGTGCAGTAATAGTCTTAAACAGTTACAGTCAGAAGTGACTACTAGGAAAGGCCACCTGCCCAGAAGTGTGCGCTGACTTTGCTAGAGATGAAGCACCAAACTTTTGTATTTTTGTCCTTCATCTCATAGGTTATTGTCAAAAAGCAGAACTTCCCTGCCTGTAGCAAAGGCTAAAACAAATTTCAGTTCTTTTAACAGTACCGTCTGTTTTTGGGGAGACATTGGGTAGGTCTACATAGTCCCAGCACAGAACAATTCATGCCCTGGACACCCAAAACGCAAAGAGACTAATCTAAGTTGACTACTCAAGCGCAGTTGAACTCCCCTTGGAGCTTAAGTGCAAATTTAACAGCGCAGTGGAAGAAACAGTATCAGCAGCTGAGACAGAGTCCCCCATTCTTGCTGAGCAGACCAGGACACATGGAGCCGAGAGGAGAAAGTCAGAAACTGTCTTTAGCTGCTCCTCATCTGTCAGTCATGGCTGCTAGCTGCACTGCAGTAATTGCCCACATGAGCACTTCTGTTCCGTGCGAGGACAAAAATCAAACAGATTAGGTTAAATTCACCTGTTTGAATTTTCCCCTAGATGGAGCAGAAGAGCCCTTGTAGTCAGTTACCAGGTCTCAGCTAAGACTTATACACTACCCAATTCGTAGCAAGGCAAAATAACAGATTAGTTTCAACTATCTTCAGCAGCTTGTTAAGATAACATGTCCTGAAATGAAGTGCTTCCATAGCCAGGCATAGCAGAGATGTGATGCTAGAATCTCTTTTTCCTTCCCTCTCGGCTGCTTGCTGCTGCCTCAGTCCCAGTACCTGACTGCAGAAAGGCTTAGGGAGTACTAATAAATCAAAGGCAGGCATGGATTTGATGTGTTAGTGGGTTTGCTGTGACTGAACTTGGGATAGAGAGCTTAGCCACAACCTATTGTTATTATGGTTCTGATAGAGACCACTTCACAGAGGCTTGTGGTGCTGGTAATGAAATATAAGAGGATTACTGTTTTGGACAGAGATTTATATCTAGTCCTCCCAGCTTTAATAAGAAATGGCCCTAAGCCGCATAAAATGGGATCTAGACTTTCCTAAAGTTTAGTGATGTTCTGAATGGGGACTTTGGTTCAGGGAAAGTATTTATAAACTTACAGATCCTGAAATGTCTACTCTCTGAGGCTCCCTAGCCCTCTCTACAGTTCCCTGTGGAGCAGTCCAGCAAAATTACTGTGATAAAAGTTCTGCCTTGCTGTCCCTCAGCCCTAACCCTGGCCAGGTTTCTCATAAAGGGCTCTTGTTGCCAAGCTGGCCTCTTTTGTTACTGCCCTTCAGGTAAATCATCTTTCACAGGGGTGAACTAAGGTTACAGACAATGCTAGCAGAGTTCTCCTAATTTGTTATAATGTGACCATTGTTTGATTGCCCATGTGAAATCATGGGGTGGACTGTGTCTGTTGACTGACGTCAAGTGAAATGATGTATTAGAAAATGAACACTGGATGACTGGTTATGACTGAAATGACTGGATTAAACTGGAAGTCATGGCTGATTCCTTCTCTGCTAATCTTGTAACACCCTGATCACTCTCTTCATTGAAACAGTAACCTCCAGTTACAGTCTGTTACAAAACTTAATCTGATGAAAATGGCCCATTTTAGGTGGTACTGGAACAAAAAAGGAACACTAGATCTGCAGGATGGACCAGGCAGATTATATCCATTGTTACAGGATCACAGAATTGTTCAGGTTAGAAGGAACCAGCTGGTCCAACCCCACTGCTTGAGTGGGGCCACCTAGAGCTGGTTTCCCAGGACCGTGTCCAGTCAGGCTTTGAATAGCTCCACAGATGGAGACTCCATAACATCTCTGGGCAACCTGCTCCAGTGTTTAACCACCCTCACAGTAAAAAAGTGTTTTCTTCTGTTCAGATGGAATTTCATGTGTTTTAATTCGTGTCTTTTGCCTCTTGTCCTGTCACTGGGCGCCACTGACAGGAACCTGGCTCTGTCTCCTTCATAAGTTATTTGTATAAATATCTACCTGAGCCTTCCTCCAGCAGTCCCAGATCTCTTAGCCTTTCTTCATGAGAGAAGCTACAGTCCTTTCATCATCTTAATGGCCCTTAGCTGGACTTGCTCCAGTATGTCCATATCTGTCTTGTACTGGGGGGCCCAGAAGTGGACTCAGAATTCCAGGTTTGGTCTCTTCAGTGCTGAATACATAGGAGGGATCACCTTACCCACTGGCAACACCCCTCCTAATGCAGCCC